>SNQJ01S0005625.1:46898-58786 GCA_010110895.2 Picea sitchensis | reverse complement strand
AGCTTGTAAGCCCTTCAAGAGTCATTGGTCACCCGTTTACCAAAATTGGGTAAAGAGTTTAGAGAATTCAGCATCGTTTCCTTATTTTTATACAGGTAAAAGAGGTGCCTCATATGTATTGGCCTCCCATGGGGGACAATGAGCGAGTTGAAATGATAGGAAATTAATACTAACATATTATATTGTAAACTACTCCAAATTCCTCTTCGATTCAGTTAAATTTGTAAGCCCTGGTTATATCGGAAGTATGTTAAATAGTCCACTGAAGTTACTAAACTGAATTGCATAGCATTAATCGTCAATCATTTATTTGCATGTCTTGTACCCAATAATTTATTAGTAACCTGCAAAACCAAAAGGTTAAATGGCTTAACGACATGACATGAAAGAAGTATTGAAAAGGATCGGAGCAATAGTTATGTGTTCACCACCAGAACGTCGTTTAATTGGGCACTAATCGATTCTACAATCTGTAGTAGAATCTGTACAATTTCAAGTTCAATCGTGTTAACCCACTCAAGGACCTCTGGAGTGCTCTCGAACCGGATACGAAGCATTGTCAAGAGACTTCATGAGAATATGCATCATAAATCTCTAACTTGACTTGTGTTAACTATATATGTAACCTCAACAAACTGTGCATTGTGAGCTGTACGATTGTTTCTTGATTTTCTTGATTTGCTCGAGCATATTTAGTTCAATGTTTTTTTCTTTAATGAATATACTCAACGCTATTGCGCTTCTTGTTTTCCATTTCTATATTCTCTGCTTCTCATTTTGTCATGGTATCAGAGCTTAGGACGTAAGTTGGAGAGCAGCCCGATCGTAAGGAGAAGAGCACAGAGCCTACATTTTCTTGCAGAGGAGAGCACGAGATGCAAGTTTCTTCCCAAAGCTTAGAGAGAAGTTTGCTGTCCACAGTCGCTCAAAAGATCATTGCAGACAACAAGCACGAGGAAGCAGAATTGCAGAAAGCAAAGAACAATTAAAGATTTTGAGAGCATTTAAAGAATTCGTGAAAGATTCACGAAATTCTTTCTTAAGAAGAATGTTTGCAAAAGCAACAGAGGAGAAGCAAGATCAGCCATAAGATCAGCCCAGTGAACAGATCTGAGCCATTAATCAAGCTCAGAAAGGATGACGAGCCAACAGGTAAGAAGAATTTCTTTTAGCCTTAAGATCTGAGCGTGAGCAAGATCAACCGTCAGATCAAGCAAAGATCAAGTCAAGACCATCAGATCTCATTGGAGAGAGATCGACGGTGGGGAGGCATTGCAGGGATCATAAACGAAATTAAAGTTTCTGCAAGTAGTGAGCCTGCAATCACTTAGGATCGTTGATCTTTTCAGATCAACAGATCAATGAAGGATATCAATCCTTCTACGAACGAGCATTTTCGCATTGCGGGGATCGGAGAGGAAATTAAAGCGCGAGCAAGTTGTGAGCCCACAATTGCTAAGATTTAAGAAACTAGAAAAAATGAGGAAACCTAAAAAGAAAGGGGAAACACAAGGAAAAAACAGAAAGTCTAACTTAAGAACTTTCTAAATTAAACTCAACTAGTAAATTAATAAGGGGGAAAGTCATTAAAATTTGTAAGGTAATATGGGGACACCTAGAAGTGATTCTAGGAATGATTTTAGGTGGGTGAGGGAAATAGGGGTAATTAATTAATTAATGAAATTAAGTCATGGTGCAAGGAAGGGGATGGGCAACACATGTACGGGGAGGATTATTATGAATTAAATTATTGAACAATAACTTAAAAGGGATTTTGGCAAATTAATTGACTTAGAAAATCTATACAAATGAGGGAGGAGGAGGATGATGGATCTCTTTTGTTATGCATAACGTTACGCTGTAGAATTTTAGACTTGACTGACTTAGCTTGTGGGAGTTGGGATACACAGCTCGGTGAGGAGTGGTAGCTCGACCTTGCAAGGAAAGCTGGGAGCTATTTGCTCTCTATTTTAGTGTGTGTGGTCCCTTTGCGGCTCGGGGGGCTAAGGGGGGAGAAGAGTACCCCTAGTGTTGGCTGGGAGGTACCAGTGAAGTCTCATTGGTTGGCAAGGGGGAGTTGCATAGAGCGCATGGGACAACAACTCAGAGTGGGTGACTTGGGCTACGATACGCTTCCTTTAATTTTGCATAATAGATTATTAGTATACTTACGCTTTTAGTTTTGTATTTTTGTTTGGGTAAAGAAAATGTTTGTCTTAGCGTTTAGTTGATAATTGAATCCCCCATAGTTGTAAGCTCATCGTTGATTGATTCCCTTGTCTTCAATCCTGGCATGTTGAGACTGCCCTTTGCTTGTATATTGTTGTGAAGTTTTGTGTTGTTCACCATCGTCCTTAGCTCTTCATTCCACGCCTGAGCAGTCGGCCAAAAGCCGAATCGACAATCGTCACTTCGGTGCACAATGACCTATAGATTCAAACACCCTACTTTTCTGTGCATGGATGATGAGCGACAGATGTTTCTGCCCAGCCTTCTAGCCATGTGGATTGTTCTAGGTAGAGTGTTGTCTTACGCCTTGAAGCGAATAATTGACCCGAAAATTTATTGATTGATGGTGAAATTTTATATTTTTCTTCATGTTCGTTTTTCCCCTTTGTTACTCTTGCGATTTTCCATTATCAAGACTAAAACTGTTGCATTTTAAGACTATGTTTTTGGCCACTAGTTGTGACTGCGATTTTCCCTTGTTACTCTGGTGATTGACCATTTTTTTTAAGACCATAAATGTTGCATTTTAAGACTGCTATTTTAATAACCACTTAGCTTTAGAACCGCAATTTCTTTACCTATTGACTGCAAAGAACTCAACAACAAAATTGGGGCAGCAAATTGTAAATCTTTTACATGACATTTTTACTGATGTATATTCTCTGTCTGCGGATTATCGAGCTGTGGATAGGTTACGTTTTTATCTGTATGATATAGAATTGTTACTAGAACATTTTTCTCTTTATTATTGAATGGTCTTTCGGCACATCATTGAGCTCTAGATAGATTACATTTTTTTTCTATGATATAGAATCGTACCAGAACATCTTATTTTTATATTGAATGGCCTGTCTGCTCATTACTTCGTACAGATAATCGTTTTTGTTTCTTTATTTCCTGTGATAGTAGTTGTTCATTTTTAATTAGTTTCCATACTGCGAAATGATATTCACTGAGGAGTAAGATTTGCTTAATGGTTGCACCTTACTTATGCTTGGACTGAGTTGGTGTTTCCCGAGTTTTCTTATTTATTAATGACAACGAATATATAATTTCATTCTGGTGTGTATTGTACAGTGATTGCTTATTTATTAATGACAACAAATATATAATTCCATTATGGTGTGTATTGTACAACGGCTTCTTATTTATTAATGACAAAAAATATATAATTCCATTCTGGTGTGTATTGTACAATGATTTCTTATTTATTAATGACAAAAAATATATAATTCCATTATGGTGTGTATTGTACAGGGATTGCTTATTTATTAATGACAACAAATATATAATTCCATTATGGTGTGTATTGTACAGTAATTTTCCTTATTTATTAATGACAGCGAATATAATTCCATTCAAGTGTGTATTGTACAACGATTTTGCTTATTTATTAATGACAACGAATATAATTCCATTCTAGTGTGTATTGTACAATGATTGTTTATTTATTAATGAAAGAAAATATATAATTCCATTATAGTGTGTATTGTACAACGATTTTGCTTATTTATTAATGACAGTGAATATAATTCCATTCTGTTGTGTATTGTACAACGATTTTGTTTATTTATTAATGACAGCTCTCGTTGCCTGTGTGCCTGGCATTTTCCCATGGTCTACACTTTGTTCTGACTTACCTAGGGTCTGCATGGTTACCCTCTCTAAGAGTGCATTTTCATGTATTAATGGCCTGGGTTGAGTGCGTTGTCATCTATACATTACCTGTGTTTTAACTTTTGACTGTGAAACATTAATTATGATAGCCCCCTTTTATTGGCTAGAATATAGCATTCTCAGACCACCAGTTTATTCAATGACAATCGTTACAACCTTAATACTGTTATTATGGCTAAATAGCTTTTCGGAAGATAATTCGTTAAATATCACCTTAATCATAAGCAATATGCATGATAATGATAATGCTTCTTTTTATTTATATTGGTATTTCTGAGAATAGATTGTATTAATGGTAGATTGAATTGTAATTGTTGTCTAATTTGTCATTTAGACTTACGAATTAGATTGCACTTAAGGTTTATTTAGCCTTGCACATTATTGACTAGTAGTCATTTAGACTTGCTAATTTAGATATATGATTAAGTTAAATCGATATATAGTTATTGTTTAATTTACTAAATTCGACTCTTTAAATTAGATTTGTATATCTCGTTAAGAGGTTTGTAAATCACTAACTATGGTAATTTAGACTGGTTAATTTAGATATGTATTTAACACTAATTTAGATCGTAAGTTTTGACTAGTCTAGACTTGATAAAAGGGTTGGGTTGTTGACGAAGTCATGTATTGGCTTGTGTCTTCCCTTGGTGTCATCCTTTGGCATCTCACTGACCTGTTGTTGGGGTATGGGCGTGGTTTTTTTATCGGCATTAGTCTCCTAGCGAGTCAGGTTATCCAGAGTCCTCAATCCAGGTAGAATGTGTTGTGGCAAGGTCATTGACACGTCTATCATCTGGGGACGACCTGATTCCTGATGAGGTGATCATGGCATGCCCTATTGTATAGTGGCGAATGATAACTGGGCCGGAGGCGGGGCCTTCCATGTGAGTGTCATCGAGTGTTGTAAGTTTTCTTTTGGCGCATGGGTTGAACGCCTTCAGGCGTTGGGTTCACGCGCCTTGAGGTTCTAGTCTTTGTTCGTCAAGTTCATTGTGTCAGGATAGGGATGTTGTCCCTTAGATTGTAGATGTGGTCGTGTTTTCATCGGGCGGGTAGTCATTTTCTCCTTGTTGTTCTACGCACGTTTCACCCACTTTCTCTTGTGCCAGTGCGTGGAGTCATAGTAGCCTATTGCCTGGACTGCGTGATTGCATTCATCATCAGTTTTGTGGTTAACTATTGTTGTCGTCGTCATCTTGCCTTTCAAACAAAAAAAAAATTTGCACTTTTGCTTCTCTTGTAGTCGTAACGAAGGAGTCGTTACAGTTATGATATGATATGAGGTTTAAGAATAAATATAACCTGAGTGGGCCTAATGGTTAGGAACATATGTTTCCTCCTTAGACGTCATAGGTTCAAATCCAGAGGGGGGTAGGGTATGTATAACTTCATAGAAAATCCTAAAGAAGCCACAATTGTTGGTTCCTCACCACTTAACCTTCTATTTCCTACCATAGGGAATGTATCAATGAAGGAGAAGAAATTTGGAGTAATTTTCTTTAGCTCCTGATACAACTACTTAATTAATAAAATAAAACAAAGTTTTGACTAATTTCATAACAAATATAAGTATTAGACATATCATTTTTATATTCACATAAATTTGACAAAGGGAAATTTTAAATTTATTAAAAATAAATTTCTAATAATTGTTCTCTAAATTATTAAATTCTATTAACAAAAAAAAATATAATAATTGTTCTATAAAATTATTAAATTATATTTTTACAGTTTATATAAATATAAGTACAATTTATAAAAATAAAAAAAAATTATAAAAAATAGGATAGCATAGGATGAACTAAAATACAAAATTAGGGATAAAAGTAATCCCTCTAATTATAGGACCGTTACGATTAGCCCCATTTTATCTAAGCTTTATGGAATTATTTTGGAAAAGAATATCGACACATGATTAGAAATTCACGGAAAAAGAGCTAGAGACCAAGTTGGGTTTAGATACTACCATTCCACTATGGACCACCTTATTACATTTAGGATCATTGTAGAGTACTTACATAATGATAAAACTGATCTCCTTTTTTGTTTCATTGATTTTAGAAAATATTTTGACATTGTGCCTAAGACTAGCCTCTAGAATAGGTTAGAAGATCTTAAATTCTCATTCGAGTTAAGAGTTTTTGTAGTAATGATATATGATAAATTACTTGCTAAGATTAGGAATAATGAGGGCTAGTAATAATTAATTAACTATATTATAGGGGTGAAAAAAGGTTGTATCTTATCCCCTACCCTTTTCATCATCTATATTTATAATTTAGAAGAATTTTTGGATGACGTATGCTATGTTGGCCTAATTATCGCTACTATAGTCATCACACTCCTTCTTTATTTCGATGATATTTTTCTTATGGAGAAGAGTCCCTATGACCTAGGTAAGAAACTAATAGTGCTCAAGGACTTATGTTCTAGCATGGGCATGACTATGAATACTGACAAACCAAAGGTTATGATAATTAGATCCAAAATGATTACATATGATACTTTTTTTATGACAGCAATAGCTTGTAGAAAGTGCCTTTGTACAATTATCTTGGAATCTATATCCACTTCAAGCTCAATTGGAACTATAGCACTGAGAAAAGCATAAATGGAGGGTGGAAAGATTATTATGGGCTGAAAAGCAATTGTAAATCAGTAGATATTTGGCTTTGTGATAAAAAAAAAAATCCTCTTTCACACTCTCGTCACTCTATTTAACTTATATGGATGTGAATTTTGGGGTTGCAGTATATATAGAGAATCCTCGTGAAAGATAGAATAGATCCAAAAGAATTTTATAACTTATAATCTCAAAATTATGGGAAATACACCCTATCCTATCATCCTCATAGAAGCTAGCCTTTCTTCCATTAAGAGCATTTCTATGATCATATACCTAATGTACAAGAACAAGATAAAGAACACGAATGACAAGAGGCTCGCCAAAATTGCTTCAAAATCTAGCCAAGACCACCAATGGCTTAAACAGGGATGGCATAAGGATGCAAAATCTTGTCTAAATCATTGCATAATACAAGAAGAAGTCATCATGCACAATATCGATAATATTAAAAATATTTCCACTTCTAAATTTAAGGAGAATATGTGGTGTGACAAAGAATTAGTTGATAAAAGGAAATTAAGATACTACAAGGAGGTGGGAAAACCTAAATTATAAGATCAAAATTATCTCTCAGTTTTGAAAAGTGTAAAGAATAAAATCAACATTGCTAAAATATGAACAAACTCTCAGGAGCTACATAGTAAAGATGGGGTTTGGACAACTCCCAAAACACCATGGGTTGGACAACTCCCAAAACACCATGGGATGAGACAATATGTCACCTTTGTGACAGTAAGCAGGTAGAAGATGAAAAACACTTCCTCTTGGATTACACTCTCTATACCCATATTATCCAATTTAAAAATATTTTCGACATTATGGACCTCCCTAACCTCCTAAGTCATCAAAACTATGGTGATCTTAGAATGCTTCTCTCAATGCTTTTTTAGCATAGAAATACAATTTTAAAAAAATTGAAGTAATCTCTTACCTTCTTAAAGTGAGATAAACAAATTAGTCTTAGTGAACATTAATCTCAGTGAACATTAATCATCATCATCATCAAATTTAAAATTAAAATAAAAAATATTAATATAAAATTTATATTTAATATAATTAAATAAAATATTTAAAATTTTTTTTTACATAAATTATACTATCTACATTTATAATAATATAAATACTAAAACTAAACAATGTAGGTTGAACTAATATTTCTTATGATATTTATAAAAACCAAATATAAAATTTCATAATCTATTATCTATTGATAGTAATATTTTCTTAGTAATATATTTTAATGTCTTACAAATTAAAAAGTAATAATTATATTATAATTATATCAATGGTTATAAATATCTTTTAAAAAATTACAAATTATTTATTTAAAAAAAAATTACAAATTATTTATTTAAAAATATAATATATGATGTTTTCTAATTAATAATAATAATAATCAATTTTTAAGGTCACAGCCAAGCCATATCAAATTGGTGTATGAGACCCCCTTGTTTGTGGGACAAGGGAGTCCCCTTCGCCCAACGATTTCACTGGTAAAGTCTACGGAGGTATACATACCCTACCCCCCTTTGGATTTGAACTTGTAACCTCTTAAGAGGAATCACATGTTCTTAACCATTAAACCCATTAATTATCATACACTAAACTTGTTCTTTAAAATAATTAAATTTTTATGTTATAAATGAAACATAAAACTATCATGAAAATCGGAGACTTTGTATTGAGTCTTTGTATTGGATTTTAAATCATTAATTTTCATTAATATTACATGCATCACCTTGTCTCCATTCATTATTAATTATTACTTCCTCATCATGTTTTAACTTAGTAGCACACTTGTCACATCCATTATTATTTGCTTGTCCATATTCATTATCACTTTCACCTAGCAGCACATTGTGATGCCTTCCTATATTAGCATCAAAATATTCTAGTGAAGTTTCATTGGAGGAAACCATGAATACAAGGTAGGCACAAAAAAGACGTAATTGTTAAATTGCATGTGGAAACTAGAATCTATATGGTGTTCTAAGGCAACAATATATGCTCTTTCAAGCATCCATGATGATAACATAATCAAAACATAAATGCTCTTGTAGGCATCACGATGATGACAACATTAAAAGATAAGGAGATTTGTTGTCACTCAAAGTGGTGAAATCATTAGGCAAAGGAGTTTTGTTCATTTTTGGGTATTGTTTTTTTCCTCTTAAATTATAACTTAAGTTTCCGCAATGTGTTCTCCAACTAAACCAAAAATCTTGCGATGGAGTGCACTAACAAGTTTGAATAAGTTCTTTGTGGGACATATGGGAAAGATAGAAAATTATTCCATTTTTTCAAAAAAAATCTACATTTTGGAAAGAATAAGCATCGACATCTTGTGAGACGGTTTTCTATGTGTTTTCTCCAATTAAAATATCAGTCCCTAACATTCATTGTTCTGGGAGGGATTTTCAAATTTGTTTCTCCATTGCCATGTATGTGGTGTCTCAAATGCTCTCCGCCCACAAAATATATCGACTTGTTTTTTGGGGGGATATATTTGTATTCGTATTTTGATCGATGAGAGATTTGGCCACGTTGGACATCGAATGATCATTTTTTTCTCAATTAAGATTTGTCAAACATGTGGCCTTTGGAACCTCTAACATCGATAGATCACATCTCTTGGCAATCTAAGAGTGATAGATAACATTTGACTCACTTAATATTCCTTGGACATGTTTGTTTCACAAAGCTCATATTTAACGTCCTTATTAATAATCAAACATGTATTTGTTTATCAAAGGAGAAGTTATATTTTATTTATAATATTTTTTTTTTTGTTATTATTCAATCTCCATATTTTCAACACTTAAATTTCATAATTAATGTTATCCAATTTCATTTTTCAAGGATAGTGTTATCCAATTTCATTTTTCAAGGATAGTGTGGAGCTATTTATTTATGATATTACAAATATACATCTTCACCTCAAAATATAAGTGGGGCATCTTCACTTGATTATTAACTTTATTGTTATACAAATATATAATTTCACAATCTACCACCCATTTTATTAGTGTATCACCATAAATGCATACTTTCACCTCTTTGATCATCTCATTTAGAAAGTTTATGTGGGGCATTGAGTTGTGATTTAATGGTCTTTCAAATGAACATAATCATTCCCCACTACCTTTGTAGTATGGTGCACACATAATCCTGAAAAATATAGGTTGGTTTGGTACTGGGAGGGTAAAGGTGTATAATTGTGGCGTCAAAATTCATAGCTTTAGACCCATACAACCATTGTGGTAACACAAATATACCCTTCGCACTCCCAAAACCTTTGTGGTGCACAAATTTGTACCTTCATCCTCCACTTGTGGCACCACAATTGCATATCTCCATCCCCTCTATCACCACACTTTGGGGGGAGTGTGATAGTGTATATTTATGGTGGACTTGTAACATGGGGACGAGAGGTGAAGATGACAATGTACATTAATGGAGCACTTGTTATATATGTGTTAATTTTTTTAATGGAGATGATACACATTTTCTCTCATAAATACTTTAAACCCATTAAAATTTTTAATTAATTAATTTCATTAAAAATTTTAATTAATTGTTTTCATAGTGACATATCATCTTACAACTAAGAAAACACATATTCTTGTTTCTATACATACACATATCGGCTAGATAAAATATAAATATTTTTTTAAGCAACTCTCATATTTTTGAAAGATTTAATTTTCCATAATTATATTTGATTTTTGGTTAAAACTAACCACAATATCTTTACCTTAAGAATATGTATAATATTATAAATAGAAGGATTAACAAATTCTTAATCCCCTTTTGTAACATTTTCTATGAATAGAAGGTATTTATTAGTATGCTTTTACAACGAAATATCTAGATACTCTATCATCCCATCATCTAATGTACAAATCTAATTTACCCATTTCATTTATATAAAATAGATAATTAATTTTAAAATTAAGATTTCTTAATTGCTTCTTATATTAAAACATAAATATAAATAAAAAAATTGTAATTTTTTTTTAGATAAAAAGTTAAATTATAAGTAAAATACATATGATTTTGTATATGAGATTAAAATTAAATGTTACTAAAAAAACACATGATTTTACTAGAGATCATTTTATTAATAATCACCAAGAATATGTTTTTTCTTCAGTAAAAAACATAAATCAACCCACATTAACACTCAACAATCAATGATAATTATCTTCCCTACTATTCACAATTAAAATATGACAAGTTTTATTACCTCAAATAAAAATAAAAGATATTTATATTGTAAATGAATTTTTCTTCTTTATATATTTTCATTTTCCTTATTTAATGTGTTAAAGAAATAATCCAAACTTTATCCTTTAACTAAAATGGATTAGGTTTTTTGAAATGAAAATATTTCCATGTATAATATAACATGATTTGACAAAGGTGAGACAAGTCCCAAATCATTAAAGTATATATACTACATACAAATTGAAAAAATTAAGGGAAAAACCCATTAAATTATATCCAAATTTAGAAAATCATTATCTAAAAAACATTAAAGGAAAATATAATTTAGGGTGAATTATATACTTTCAAAATATTAAACTACATGTATTATTAATTAATATGCATTTGGAACCTATTACGTAGATTCATCTTAAATCTGATTTATAAAGCACAAAAAAGGATCAAATTTCTTGAAGTATAATTTTTTTATTATTTCATTTAAATGAGTTCACTTTATTTCTATTATTCTTATATTTTTTTAATTAGGACGAATTTAATTTTTCTTAATGTTTAATGTAAAATCTAACATCATGTTAAAGTGACAACATCTCCTCCATACTAATTGTAGAGCATCTTACTCTCTTGAAATAAAATGGATACCCATTTTTAAAGATTTGATTTGAATCAAAGAAGTATAAAAATCATTATTATAGTGATATGAACCTTAATAAGTAAGAACCCATTTTTCTAAAATAAAAATTATGTATTAACTTTAAAAACAAAACCATAAAATATTATTTAAAATTATTTTATATTTTACACAAATAGTAATAATAAGATATTTCTTAATCACAAGGGATTGAATAGTAATGGTTATTGATTTTAAGAATAAATCAATAAATAAATTTTAAATATCAAATATAATAATAGAATTAACAAAAAAAATAATGGCCTAACATATAGTAAAAAAGATTTGAACATGGAAACATATGTTCTTAATCATTAAGCATATTTTAAACAATAACTTATTATAATTTAAATTAAAGAAGACTAATAAATATTAGTATAATTTTGAGTGTAATTTTTATTAAATAAATCAAATATTATAATAAATCAAATCAAATTTTCACCAATTTTATAATAAATT
>SNQJ01S0005625.1:9135-22098 GCA_010110895.2 Picea sitchensis | reverse complement strand
ACACGCTTGGCCTGTTTCTTTCTAGTTTGTGTCTAATGTCACATGAACTTATCATTTATTGATAGATCAGTTTTCAAGCTAATATCAGTAGAGTAGGAAGTGGTCGTATCTTGCTTTGTCCACAGAACTCAGCGAGGAACAAAGGATTGGAGCGCAACTCAGAGCGTGAAGGGACAAACGTCGATACAAGGTACTTCTATCATCCTTCCTTCTCATGTATTAGTTTAGATGGATTTGAAATGAAGTCAGTGTCCATGTTAAGCATTTTCTGTCTAGAGTTAGGGTCAAGCTCTTAGAGGCAATCTACTTGTCCGCAGGAAGATTTTCCTACAACAGCCTCTCAATAATTTTTTTATGTATCATTGAAATAATTTGTAATCTAGTCTGGTTATTTCAAAGGAAATTAAGCACAATCTATGCATAAACATTGAGTCTTCTGATACAAATTCATATGTTGAGACTGTTATAGATTTCCTTCTGACACTAATTCATATGATGACCCAAGATAATCAATACCTACTCAAACTTTTATCATTGCTAAGACTGTTATAGATTTCCTTCTCACTGAACAATTCTAAATCTAACTATTGAATTAATCCTTCACCACTAAACCACTCCTTCCAGAAAAGAAACCACTCGTATGAAATGCATTAAAAGATCTATATTAATTTTGCAATAAGTTAAATCCTCTCAAAATATCTACTATATGATTGCATAAATAAAATTCTCACTTCAAAGAAATTTTAACTTCAATAAATCATAAATCCATAATCACACCTCCATCTAGATCTGGCTCAACAATAAACAATTGAGAAATTAATCTATGATATCATTCAGTGAGATGGTTGAGATGCAAAAACAATAATAATCATCAAGTGACAAGGACTAACTGAACCATTAAGGAAATATTACACTTTCAAGATAACAAATTGTTACAACAACAATAACAATTTGTTCAACAACATCAATCCAAAAATAATTATTGCTTCAACAACATTAATCATACAGACTACATAAAAAGGTTAATTTCTTGATTTATCATGTGACATGCAAAGGAAGAGAAAAATAAAAATCGATTGAGGAGATATCTGTGTGGAGGTAGGCCCTTTCCTCCAAATATAGATGCCTGCAAAAAAACTAAAAAGAATTAATCACTAAAAAAAATTCAGTTGAACATTGCCACTTCTTATTAAGAGATTAAATTGCCAGATACAATGTTAATTCTCCAGTGCTCAATGGAAAAACAAGGGCTAGCTCCCTAACGTAAACACTTTGTACATATTTTAAACCATGCCATGTTCTCAGAATAGAATGAAACTACCAATAGTTCGAAAAATCTTGAGAATCTTTCGATTCTCAAGTTGTTCATAACTTTTTAAAATAGATACTTTTAAGATTACAATAACAAAAAATAGAAACTTATAAATCGATGCTCCAATTGTTATCCAATGATGTGGAAAGATGCATGATTCCATACATAAGTTGTGCTAATTCCAGTCTCCATAAGATCGCCCCCTACTAATTGGATATGTTTGATCCATGAATAGATTCAATCAATGGTGCCATAGTATTCTTCATGCATGTTTCAACCAAGTGTTTTAACCAAGTGTTTCAACACAGTGTTTTAGCACCAACATTCTAGCTGGAAGCATATCTTCATTCATTCTTATTAATTCATCCATAATTACCCAAATTACGAAACATCATCCTATTTTACAGGTACTCTATGAATTAACATAACACATTCATCAACGAATAATGAATTATGAATTGTATCTTCTCCAGGGACCAAGATTGATTTTCTCATAGGAAATGTAAACAATAGGGTCCAGGGATGAATTAATACAAGAGAATGAGAAATGATAAGGAAAAATGGGAAATTTTAGTACCCAACATCTCCGCCCAACTGCACCATTGCATTTCCCAATGAAACTTCAATGTTCATTCACTCAGAATCAGAGTTCGGGTTGGGGCATGAACTTTTCCAAATGCAAATTAGAAATAGTGTAGGATGATGCAACATTATATTCTAAATTCCTGTAGCCCATATAATAAATCACTTCTACCCAACATTCCCTTTTAGTCTTCTTAGTCAATATGTATTTATGTTGATACTTCTTTGTTGACAACCAAATAAGAGGGAAATGAAATTTAATCCTGAACCACTATGGACAACAAGTCTGAATTCACTCAATATAGCTAGGAACCCGAGATAGAGCATAGGTAAAATTTTCATGACTGTAGGGATCCTTGGTCCTCATTGCCAGAGCAGTTTCTTCCCATCTAAATATGCTACCTTCCAGTGCAAACAATTTCTAGTCATTAATTGTTTTAACAGAATAATCTACAACAAACCTTTGAAGGTCTATCAATTTTCTAGTCCTATAAGATGAAGAGAGTAGATGCCGATGTATATTAAAAAAAATAACAGGAGTATGAGGTTCACCCCTAATCCATAGTGTTTCTTCTCCTTCATTCTTTTGTATTGTGTGGATGACATTCCACCATTTTTCTTAACTGTTCACAAAACCAGTGGAGGCTCTCAGTTGCACATCTCTTAGATATAGAACATGATTAAATTTTATATCCAATAGGGATGCATGTTCATTCAAATAAATCTCACACAAGAAATGCTGATATGAGAAATCACTCTGGGAGAAAGTTTCGAAAAACTTAGAGGCACTAATCATTTTATAAGGACTTCCTTCCTTAATAGCTTTAAGCTTAAAAAGAGTTAATTGTTCATGAAGGAAGACCGAGTATGAGGGAGTTCAAGGATTCTACAACTCATCAACTCTTCTGCTAAAAAATACATTTGAATTTTATCCCGTTTTAGAATCTGGCACTTAGATTGCAACTTCTTCAACTCTCCCAATTCCTTCTTCATTTCTTCCCATTTAAATTTTTGAGACGTCAAAAATTCAACGTATTTCTTGATGAGGTCCTATATTTCCTTTCTATGGGATGGCACATGAATCATTCCTTCTCCAAACATGGAAACCCGTTCCTTCCATTTATCAATCTCTTCCAGCAAAAATATAGTATTATCTTCTGTGTCATGATGGTCAACTTATTGTTCATCCTAATCACTGATTTCTAGAGGAATTTGAGCTTGTGTCACTAGTTCTTATGTAAAAGTGACTTTATCTAGCTGTGGTAATTCCTCTTCCTCAACCACTGGTTCTTGTGTGACATTTGCTTCTTTCATGGCCTCATTAGACTGTTGATTTAAATTAGGTACCGCTAGTTCTTGTGTAGCAGTGGTACTTTGAGGTTGGGCTAGTTCAACAGTCTTAGCCATCATTGGTTTTTGTGTTACAATGACAACTTCCTCTATATCCTTATTAGAATGCATATCTAAATCAAGTACCACTGGTTCTTGTGTTATGTTGGCATTCTCAGGTGTTTCAACATTCTGCTTTTTTTCTTCCTTAGCCACTGGTTCTTGTGTGGTAGTGGATTTCTTTCTTTGTGCTGCCTCAACCAGTTCTTCTTGTATTCTGATTATTCCTAAATCCGAGGGCTCAAGAAGGGTCACCTCATACAAATCTAATCTATAAATATCCCCACACTCAGGAAACACATATTCCTTAAATGTTTCATGTGTTTTAGCCTTCTCTGATGGCACAATCTGTCCTCCTAAAATATGGGTTTCTTTCACTACTAAATCCAGATCATGAAACAGAGGCCTTTGGGCTCCCTTTTCTTGTTTTATCATTTCCATTTACCCCATAAGAATCTAGACTTCTCTTTTCAATTGATCATTCTAAAAAAAAGGGGAATGAATCTGACTTTTACCTCTTTCAACAACAGGTTCTTGTGTTTCAACAACTCTTTGATTTGGGCTTAGGTTGTCAATTGGTTCTTGTGTTACAACAACAAATTTCTGTTGCTTTTCATCACCCAATGGTTCTTTTGTAACAATGGGTGAAAGAGGACGTGACACATGAATCTCAATTTATGCCATTTTCAGTTTAGCTGCTTCTCCTGTGACAACAACCCTAGTTCTTCTCCTTGTACTTGGGAAAGTTGATGGAAAAACTGGCAATGGCCTCTTCCTTCTTAATATATTTGGAACTGTTTGGGGAGGTTTCTCTAAGATAATTTCAACTTCATAATCAGGGGAACATGGGAAGAATAATCATGCAAAGAAGATGATTCTTCCTACAACTCAATTACATTCTCACTTGGAATCACTGTTTCAACCTCCCAAATATATTCTGGTGGAGTTTCTACTCTTTCAGGTGATGATCACCTCTCCACACTTAATTCCTTCACTATATATCCAGAAGGAATATTTGTATCTAATCCTTCCCTCATTTATTCCATGGTTTGTTTCAAACTCAGTTATTTTTCTGTATCCCCTCCTTTGTGTTGTGTTTGTTGATTCTCCTCTACTATAATGATAGGCAATTTTTCAGAGCTTTGGTGCAAAGATTCCTCCATGTTCACTCCAATATCTTCCATATGTACATCTTATTCAATAAAAAATCTAGGGCTATCCCTCATTTCTACATCACCACTGCCCTATGTCAGTTCTCCAACAACATTATCTTGTCCCAACTCTTAATTAATTCCTTCTCTTTCCCCTCTTTATCTCTTTGAAATACTCCTGTCACTACTTCTTGCCTCCTCTTTTGATTCATTTCCATAATTTTCATCAACTTCTACTGCTCCCCTGGAAATAAATTGAGCCCATGTTTGGTTTTGTAGTTCCAAGGATCTCAACACTATTAATTTTATCAGACAATGGTGTGTGACAGAAAGTTCGGGAAAATGGGATTGTCTTACATAATGTGCCATATTATGAAAAGATTCTAACAAGTAATAAGACATATTTATCAATGAGCCATGATGAAGGTGTGAGTCCTAGGGATGATTTTAGGGACTAAATTTCGCTGATGGGCTAATTTTTCATGGGGTTTTTCCCAAAAAAGGATTTTCTATTCTAAAAATGATTCACCCAAATTATATAGGATAAAATTATTTTACCTTAAAAATTGCCAAAATTTTATACAAACTATATAAAATCCTTAGAAATTTGAATATTTTTACAAAAATATCGCCAAATGTTTTATAGTTGGCATATGAAGGATTAGTAATATTTTCTAAGGTTTATACATTTTAAAATAAATTTCCATCCTTAAAATCATCCCTGGGTGTGACATAAAAAAAAAATCATGTGTAAACAATATTGTACCTACCTTCACATGTAATATATTTCTTCAAGAAAACAACAACCTGGTTCCAAGGTTGAGGTAAAGACTCTATTGTTGTTCCACATCCTCTAGGCTGCACTTGCTCTCCTTCCTCCAAGAAATTGATCTTTTCATTATGAATGATATTCCTTCGTCCAAACCATTTTCTTCCAGTGTTGGGAAGCCTTGTAATGGAGGATATAACTACCTCTATTACAATAATATCCAAACCTATAGCATGCGAATGGGTTCCTATTAAATTATGTGCAAATTCTAGGGAAATATCACCGCCAAACCCGTCCAACCACTCGAAATATGCTACCCACTTTGTGTCTTCAAATAATTTGTAGACTTTTGGGCACTAACGCAGGGCATCGATGGTTACTGGTTCACGATGGACTACAAATCCTCCCATGTTGAACGTTCTTCTGTGTAATTAGCTGTTACAATATTGCAAAGGAGTTCCAGGTTCAAAATTCCCAACATAGACCCAAGAGCTTCAACATGCATGAGTGCACAAGAACAATGGAAGGATATTTGTTGGTATTTTTGGAAAGGTGGTGGTGATTCAAATTTCATGGGAAAAATCAACCTGGCAACCATGTTGATTGAAACTTTATAGAAACGGTTGGTTAATTTATTCAGGGATGATGGGATATCCCCCAACTTTAAATCATGATATTGTTCAACTGTTGGTGATGTGAAAGGGTGTGGAATAGTCATTATTTCACAATATCATGTAAAACACATATCACAGTGACCAATCAGACCTATAGGTTGTAAACCACAAACACATACATGTGGGCATTGGTCGACGACAAGAAAAAATTGAGGTGGCTATTACGTTCAATTGTCCAATCAATGTTATCAACTTATCAGTACCTTCCATTAATAGATACATATTACTGAAGACCACAGTTGAAAATGGTGCAATAACTCTGCCAGCTGGATATGATGGAATTGGTGGCACCATGGCCCATAGTCTTCAACGCGGTGTTTCAACACCAGCATATATGAATTCATTTTTATTGATTATGCATAGTCTTCTTCGTGCATGCAAAGCATTTCAGCCAGTTGTTTCAACATGGTTTTTTAGCACCAACATATCTGCATATATGTACATCTCTGTGGTTTACAGGTATGCCTATGTAATTACCCAAATTAGGACTAAGGAAACATCATCCTAGTTTACAAATTAACTATGAATTAAGTTTTAACATAACACAATGTTGAATGAATAATGAATTGTACCATCTCTAGGATCGATGTTCTCACAGGAAATGTAAACAATATGGATGAATTAATACAAGATAATGAGATGAAAATGGCATGGAAATGATATGAAAAAAGGGAAATTTTTAGCACCCAACAATGTATCACTAGAGTATATTAACATAGTCTTCTTCATGCATGTTTCAACATGGTTCTTCAACACCATCATATCTGCATTCATTGAACATTCTTATTGTTTTTTCATAGTCTTCTTCATGCGTGCAACGTGTTTCAGCCAGATGTTTCAATATGGTGTTTCAACACCAGCATATCTGCATTCATTCTTATTAATTCTACATAGTCTTCTTCATGTGTGGAGCGTGTTTCATCCTGATCTAAGTATTTTAGCACACTTTTTTAACACCAATGTATTTGCATATATGTACATCTTCATTGTTTATAGGTATGACTATTTAATTACCCAAATTAGGACTAAGGAAACATCATCCTAGTTTACAAGTTAACTATGAATTAAGTTTTAACATAACAGAATGTTGAATGAAAAATGAATTGTACCTTCTCTGGGATTGATGTTCTCATAGGAAATGTAAACAATAGAAATGGATTAATACAAGAGAATGAGATGAAAATGGCATGGAAATGATAAGGAAAAATGGACAATTTTAGCACTCAACAATGTCTCACTTTAGTATATTAACATAGTCTTCTTTGTGCATGTTTCAACATGGTGTTTCAACACCAACATATCTGCATTTATTGAACATTCTTATTAATTCTGCACAGTCTTCTTCATGCATGCAACATGTTTAAGCCAGGTGTTTCACCACCAACATATCTGCATTCATTCTTTTTAATTCTACATAGTCTTCTTCATGTGTGGAGAGTGTTTCATTTTGAGCCAAGTGTTTCAGCATGATGTTTAAGCACCAACATATTTGCATATATGTACATCTCCCTGGTTTACATGTATGACTTTATAACTACCCAAATTAGAACTAAAGAAACATCATTCTAGTTTACAAGTAAAGTATGAATTAAGTTTTAACATAACACCATGTTGAATGAATAATGAAGTGTACATGTTCCAAGATTGATGTTCACATAGGAAATGTAAATATAAGGGATGAATTAATACAAGAGAATGAGATAAAAATGACATTGAAATGATAAGGAAAAATGAGAAATTTTAGCACCCAAAAATATTACAATGTCTCACTTGAGTAGGTTAACAAAGTTATGTGGGACATGAGTCATGATTCTTGACAAAGCTATAAGCCTTTATGGCTTCTCAACTAAATTCTATAAACAAGTCTAGAACAATGTGGATATGGTAAATTGCATAGAGGGAAAGCATAAGGAAATATAATAAATGTATATATTTAGTGATATAAGCATAGATATTTTTAGTGCTTGGCATATATATGTAGTCTCCAAAATGTCATGCTGACTACATTGTGTAGGTGAGCACATGTGACATAAGTGCTCTGTTTGATACAATATTTTATTGGAATACTCCCAAGATCGAACATTGATTTGAATTTATTTAAATTAATATACTTTTAAAAGATTCACAAAGATTTTTAAAAGGTTTTATAATTATGTGAAAATTAGTTACAATTTCACAAGATTTTATAATTCTGTGAAAGATTTGCCCAAATTTTACAAGATTATATAATTTGGTGAAAGATTCTCCAAAAAATTATATATGCATATTATGTTATTGATAAAATAGCCTTCACACTCTTCCATGTATCATGGGGATTCGCCCATTTATTATACATATAAATTTAGAAAGTTTCTTTGGACATGCCCCTTGCTAAAACCCTTGTGAATTTTGATTTTTAATTTTTGATGAAAACTTCATGCAATCCCCAACTTCCACATAAGTAATAATTTTCAAAATTCAAAGGCTGACTTGTTGTTCAAAGCATGCATAGCACACGTTATAAATTCTATACCATAGCCTTCATGCATAGAACATGCTATTTCTATAGCACATGTAGCAAGACAATTGCACATCCACAAGTTAAGGGGATTCTTCGAATGGTATCACATCCTTATTGCAATGAACATTGTCACGTTTTTATTGTTTTAATTTTTGAAATTTTTTGTTGTATGAGGGTGGAAATAGTCTTCGTTTGGATGAAGTTTACACCAATTTAAAAAAAAACCTTCTTTAACACTTATTTTTTCACTATCACATGTTAAATACCTTCTCATTCATGTTCTTAAATGTCTTTCTACTAATAAAAATAAGTATAAGTGTTTCTCACCAGTTCTATTTTATTTCACTTTCTAAAACATTATTTGTTGTTATTGAATGAGTAATTTTAAAAACAAACTAGTCATAAAAATTAAAAAAATTTACTTGACGGACAGGAGTGCCTGTAAAATTTATACTGAGCAACAGTAACAACCGTTTGTTTCATAGCACAAGCTTGATTTCCTTTCCTGTAATCGTTGCAATGCATAACGTAATAATGTAATTACCGCATCTCTCTTGAGCATTATTCAAATAGAATCAGGAATCCAAGTTCTTTGCCACAACGCCAGCGTGTGCAATTAGGCAACAAATTCTATGGCTCATTCAGACCTCGTAGCGGAGATATATTCGGACATGTCATAACAAGCAATGTTCTTATTTGCATAAGAAATTGAGTATATACAAACTRATATTTAGTTATTTAGTTTTTCCATAGCCCATATGTTACCTATTTCAAATTACGATGTAATTTAATATTTCATCATGAATGTATACAATTCATGTAATTGAAATCTTAAGTGAGTTCATACAACTGGTGACGTTGTTCTCTTCAGACTTCATTAGCTATTGTTTCCGTTATGGTTACTAGAGGTTACAGCTCTTACTACTAGTTAGTAGTCATATTTATCTTCATAGTTTATTATTTAAACACAATCTATGCTTATCTTAGTTAGTCTATATGCCTTCTGCATTTCAAATACCAATATTTCAACTTGATTACGAAAGACAGCAATAACGCATCAACAATAATTTTCGTATCATACAAGTATACAATTCCTTCATTGATGCAATCTTGTCGATGCAAATAATTATGAAATTCTGGATGGAACCAATGACAAGAAAAGTTACAAGTATTTGTTCATTAACATTGACCTTGTAAAGGGAATTATTTCCTGAACCAATGACAAGCAAAGTTACAAATATTTGGGATATTTGGGCCATTAACATTGAGCTTGTAAAGGGAATTATTTCCGGTTTGAAATGCAATGTACATGGGTTTAAACAATTTTGATTTGAATTCATGGCTGCTCTCGTTCAAGCATTCACAATGCTTATGTTATGATTAAGAAATCAAACAAGTGTTACAAAAACTTCCCAATACAAATAAATCACAAAAGAGGATATTTTTGTTTCCTTTACTTCTATGTCATCCTTACATTTTCTTTTGTTATCCGTCTCCTCCCTATATTATATATTCAACTCAAAATCACTTAAAATTTTATGAAATGTAAATTTATCAAGTTTTTAAAATCTGATTATTACTCTCCAAATCCCCAAGAATTTTGGATGAATTCTTTACATAACTATTCTATATTTAAAATTAATCTCAATGTAATATTTACATATCATAGAATGCAAAAACAAGTGGTTCTATATTTCATATTAAATTCAACTAGAAATATACATACATATATAGTTTTTTTTAGAGATTAATGAATCCCTCGAAACCAAATTTGAATTGGATGCATACCTACTTAACTAAATATTTTTACTGCTAAACTTTATTAATTATCTGGGAACCTCAAAATCTATCTGCCTTCATCAAAATTTGCTAACACTGTAACAATTTGCAAGCAATTACTTTTCTTCATTTATTTCTACTACTCCCCCTTAATGGAGAAATTAATTCTCTATGATACCTAGCATGTCTATACATATTAAAAACTTTGTCTTTCCCAATCGTTTAGTGAATATATCATGCATATTCTCATTTGTGTTACAATACATCGATTTAATTTCTTTTGATCGAATATTTTCTCTAACAAAATGATGCTAAGTTTTAATGTGTTTTGATCTTGCATGATAAATTGGATTGTTTTCCAATTTCATTGAACTTTGATTGTCACTCTTGATAGTTGTAGGCACTCCTTTCCTTTCTCCCATGTCTCCAAAATGCGCATTATCCAAATTCTTCATAGAAGCACTGCACAATGATTTCTACTCAGCTTCCGTAGAGGATAATGAAACACATGGTTGTTTCTTACTACCCAATCAAAATATGAATAACGTGTCAACTGAACATTCAAAATATTAGTGTATTCAATACCAAAATCAATAGTTCCTTTTAGGTATCGAATGACTTTCTTGGAATCTTTCCAATGTCTCTCATGYGACTTAGCAATTAATTGAGTAAGTATGTTGATTGGGTATGCAATATCATGTCTTGGTGTGGTTAAGTAATTCAAACTTCCCACCAATTATTTATATAGAGTATCATTTAGTTCTTTGGTTTCATTATCAATGTAAATCTTAGCATTATCTTCTAATGGAGTAGACATTTGTTTATAGTCAAACATAAAGAATATTTTGATAAGTTCCTTTGCATACTTACTTTGAGTGATACAAGTTTTACCTTCTTCCCTCCATACCTGAATGTCTAAATAGTAATGCACCTCTCCAAAGTCCTTCATTTCAAATTCATGTGATAGCCATATTTTGATCTCATCAATCAAACTTGTATCACTTCTTGTTATGATTAAATCATCAACAAAAATGAAATCAAAGAAACATTCTCATGTTCATCTTTCTTTATGTAAAGATTTGGATCACTCTTTCCTTTTATGAATCATTGTTGAAAGAATAAGTTATCAATTTTTCTATACCACAATCACGTAGCATGTTTGACACCATATAGTTCTTTCTTTAACTTGAACACAAGATGTTCATGACCCTTCTTTACAAAACCCTCTAGTTGAATAAGGTAAACTTGTTATTTTAATTCACCATTCAAAAATTCTTACTTGACATCTAATGTAAGTCCCAATTGTGCTTAGTAGCTAATGCAATCATAACTTTAACGGTGTTCAATTTAGCTACATGTGAAAATGTATCTTCATAATCTATTCCTTCCCTTTTGAATATCCTTTTGCAATAAAACTTTAAAAATATCTATACTACCATCATAATTGAACTTAGATTTGTATACCCATTTTGAGCCTATAATAAATTTGTTTTCATGTAGTTTAGTGATTTCCCAAGTGTAATTTTTTACAATGGAATCATATTCCTCTTGAATAACACTCATCCATTTTTCATGATCCTTTTCTTTCTAAAAAATTAAAGGTTCTTCAAAGCATAATATTTATACCTGATTGGTGTCTACCTTTTCCTTGTGGATCTCACGGGGTCTTCACTTTGTGAACGTGTGACATAGCGCATTCATGAGATATTAAAGAATACCCAGGTAATTTCACTAGATATTGATAAATACCTCCCAAAATACTTTTGTTGAACCCCCCTCCCAATACATATTTCCAATAAAAAAAACCCATATTTTTACTAAATACCCCCTTTTATACTCCCCAATACCTATAAACCCCCTAAGACCACACATCCCCCGCCTCTCGCCCTCCAATACCTACAATATATTGATTTTATTTTTCACAATTAAAAAACCCCCTTCATGAATGAACATGATAAGATATTGGTCAAGAAGGTGAAGCCCCCATGATTGATCTTCATAGTACCTCACTACTTGGTGGAGGAGATCCACTCTTTCTTGGTGTACTATTGTTGTTGCTTGTAGATTCAATACCATTTTGAAATTAAACATCTTCTTGTTGATATTGACTTTATCCTACTTTTGCATTGTCAATGCCTTCTTTAAGAAGTTTCAATACATTTTGAATATCATCCATACTCATGAAATATAAAATCCATACTTGAAAATAATTTACAAGTAATAGGATCATACACATTAACCAAATAATATACATTTGACTAAATTTGCATGAAGTTTCCTTCTAGATTCCTTTGAGATGTGAGAAAATGATTTACTCCTAAAAACTCTTGATGCTGACGAACGCTCCCTCCACAACCCGCAGGTTGGAAGGTCCATGTCAACACAAGATATTTCCCTTTACACTGGCTTGAAGAGCTTCATAATGGCTCTTCTAATTCCCTTTCGGGAAATCTACACCCACAGTCAATTTCAATAATTCCCCCTTTTGCTTTGGGAAATTAGACTCTGCACCTTCGTGAATCCATTGGTCACGTGCTCGTCTCTCAGATCTCTGAAACCCAAAAACAGTCAACGCTGACCCTTCCTTTTTCTCTTTCAGACTTTTCTTTATCGCGATTTCGACGGTCGTGGTGTCCAGCAACTTGATCCTGTGATTCCCGAAACTCGATGTTTCGAAATTCTGACACGCTCACAAGGTTGACCTTTCAACTCCCCTTTACTCCATCGGGACTTCGGACTTCACGATATCGCAAATCCTAATGCAAAGAATTCAGAACTTCACTCCCCGAAACTCTGAAATGGTCAAC
>SNQJ01S0005624.1:108451-161695 GCA_010110895.2 Picea sitchensis | reverse complement strand
TGTTATTCTGCCATTACTAGCATTTTATTTCAATTCTGCATACATTTTATATCTGGTATATTGCACTCAAGCATCGTGTGCTATGTTTGTTCTTGAAGTTCTACAAAATTTCCCAAGCCAGCGTAGAATGCTCTTGGCTTCCATTGGCACCATTGATCCAGAGTCGTCAAATAATATCACATTTAACCTAGACAACTTCAAGTCACACCTTTCTCACCTGCTTGCTTTTCAAATTGATGTTGTTGTTCATAACGAAAACATTCACCACACCATTTTGGATTAGGGATATTCCACTTGTGTCATGCCTTTAGTTTTTTGGAAAGGATTAAAATCACCCGCGCTTAACCAATCACCTACCATGTTACGAGCATTCGACATGCGAGGTTTTCATCGTTACGGATTCTTGCAGTCCTTAGCCATTCAGTTGGGAGGTAAGAATGTCTCTGTCGATGTATAGGTAGTCGATGATCCCCTTGATTACAACTCGTTATTAGGAATAATTTGGTTTTATTCCATGACTGTCGTTTCTTCATCAATGTTTCGATGTGTACAATTCCTTCATCAAGGAAAAATTGTCACTATTGACCAGTTAGATTACTGTACACCCAACACTCACACTCTCGCCACCAACAATATTCCTTTCTTGGGAGATACTAATATCACTTACGAAAGTGTTGGTGTAGGTATTTTAAAATATTCTTCCCTTATGGGTACTTTACCTGCACCACTTCCTCCCACAACACAACATATTTCAAAATCAATATGATTTCGACTATGGCATATCAGTCTTTAGAATCATCTGATCCTTGGGTTGTGCCTAGTCTGTTAGAATTTGATGCATTGGGTGACGATATGCCACTTAGTCCATCCGAGGCTTCATACAATGCTATCCAATCTACCTCTCCCTCCTTGGATGGCCAACATGTATTGGCATCCAACACGTATTCATTTCCATCTTGGTTGAATTCCTCGCCCTCTGCTTTTGACTACATTTCATAGATTTTTCCATTAGATGAATCCATTATGGAAATGCTTAGTATCGACGAGGTACCTTGGGATTACAACCATCATCGATCATATTTTCTTCCTGCTCTAGAAGAAATTCAGGAGGATATACACTCTATCTTCCCACCCGATGTTTTTTATTCTCCCAAATATCCTATAGTTACCCAGGATAATACTTCCAAGGGAAATTTAGGAAACATCTCTTCTACCGTCGCTATTGATATCTTGATCAAATAAGGTATTGTGGAAAATTTTCATCTTGGTGCTAATTGTTCTCTCGAGGAAGTGGCATCTTACACCACTTTATTTAAAGAATTTCGCGATCTCTTTGCTTGGAGCTACGAGGAAATTCTCTGGATCGATCCTTCGATCATGGTGCATTAGATAAAAACTTACCCATGCGTTAAGTCTGTGTGACAAAAACTTCGCCCATTTCATCCTAACAAAACTGTGGCCCTAAAGGAAGAATTTGAAAAACTGTTAAAATTTGGCTTTATCTATCCTGTCCCCTTGACGGAATGGGTTTCTAACATCGTTCTGGTTGTTAAAAAACAAGGAACCATTCGTGTCTGCGTCGATTATAGGGATCTAAATAAGGCTTGTCCCAAAGAATATTACCCCACACCTTTCATTGTCCAAATCATTGATAATTGCATTGGAAATATTATTTTCTCTCTCATGGATGGATGTTCAGGGTATAACCAGATTGAAATTCTACTCGTTGATCAACATAAGACAACCTTCATCTACCCGTGGGGAACATTTGCTTATAAAAAACTATCGTTTGGTCTAAAAAATGATGGTGCCACTTTCCAGCGAGCCATATCGTATGTTTTTCATGATATCAAACATATTGCAAAACGTTACCTCAATGATTTACCTGCCCATTCATCTAATCAATCAGACGATATTGGTCACCTACGAGCCATTTTTATTCAATGTCGGTTCTACCATATCCATTTGAACCCTCTCAAATTTATCTTTGTTGTCAAATCAGATCGACTCTTCAGTTTCGTTTTCTCCAAATAAGGGATTAGGGTGGATCCCTTAAAAATCAAAGCTATTATTTCTTTACCTCCTCCCAACAATATTACCCAGGGAAAGCGAAATTTCTTCATCGTTTCATATGTAATTACGTTGAGCTTACTAAATGATTTATTCGATTGTTGCAGAAAGACACTCCTTTCATCTGGAATGACACTGCTCAATGATCTTTCGATTCTCTTAAGCATGCATTGACCCATACACCTCTTTTGCATCCTCCAAATTATGCACGAGACTATATTCTTTATTTGGCAGCCTCTACTTCCACTATCGCTATGGTGTTAGTTTAAGAGGACCCTAACGGTGATGAACATGTGACCTACTATCCGAGAAAGAGTCTACCTGGTCATGAGATCTGATATTCACACGTTGAAAATTTGGCTCCGGCAGCCATCATTGTCATCCAGAGATTTCTCCATTACATCATGTTACACACTACCATGGTCATTGTGGACTCAAACCCCGTGTATCATATTCTGACACATCAATTACTTGTTGGAAAATATTCCAAATGGATCATTATTCTTCAGGAATTCGACCTCGAGTTCGCCAAATCAAAAGCTAAAAAGTCCTTAGTTTTTGTGAAACTTATCTGTGATCTTCCCCATGTTGATGAAGACACTGAGCCCGATGATTCTCTTCCCGATGAATCTTTGTTCCCCATTAGCACATCCGACCCTTGGCATGGAGATATTCTTCTTTATCCTCAAACCCAATGTTTTCATCTTGGTATCTCTCGTGAAGAACGTCATCGTATTCACCACCATTCTAAACGCTACCTCATCATCGGTGAAACTTTGTATCGTCGTAGTATTGACACTATTATACGACGTTGTTTAACTCATGATTAGGCTGAACGTGTTCTAAATTATTATCACCTTGGAGCATGTGGCAGTCACCTCTCTGGGATGGCTACAACTCAAAAAATATTACATGCTGGTTACTTTTGGCCCTCCATCTTCAAAGATTATATTGAGGCTGTCAAAAGATGCCCACCTTGCCAAGTTTTTCATAAAAATGCACGCACCCACCCCTCTTCATTGAATCCTATTATTTCCATCGAACCCTTTGCCAAATGGGGAATTGATTTCATGCAATGTAATCCTACCTTAGCCGAGGGGCACAGTTATATCATCGTTGCAGTTGATTATTTCACAAAATGGGTTGAGGCTATGCCTACTTTTCTCAATGATGGTCGTACTACAACTCTCTTCATATTTAACCACATCATCACTCGCTTTGGTGTTCCATAAGCCATTTTCACTGATCATGGTTCACATTTTGAAAATCAGATGATGAGTGAGTTACATGTCGAATTGGGTTTTCGCCATGAAAACGCATCCCCCTACTATCCTCAAGAAAACGGACAAGTTTAAGCTATCAACAAAGTCCTTAAAACCATGATCCAATGCATGGTGGGGGAACACAAAACTTATTAGCATTTGTACCTCTTCTCCGCGCTCTGGTCTTACCGCACCTTAGTGAAAACTGCAAGATTCACTCCTTTCCAGTTGGTATATGGAGTCGAAGTAGTATTACCAATCGAGTGTGAAATTCATTTGTTGAAACTCACAGTAGAACTCTTGCCTCATACATCTGCTGAAGAGGAACTTTTCCTATATCTTACTAGGTTGGACGAAACACGTCATGATGCTACTCTCATTAACGAGACATATAAAAAATGAATGAAGAGTCAATATGACAAATCCGTCCACCCTCGTACTTTCGCAGGAGACCTAGTCCTCATTTATGACCAGGCTCATGATAAGCTAGGGACAGGAAAGTTAGAACCTCTTTGGCATGGGCCCTACATCGTAAAACATGTATTACATAGAGGTGCCTACGAGATAGTTGACTATGACGAAATCTCTCTCGATGAACCCCAGAATGAGCTTTACATTAAGAAGTACTATGCATAGAACATCTAGCATGTGTGCTTTACATTAATTTGTCTTGTGATTGCGTGCGCAGATGACATCTCCCTTTCCTATGTTTATCGGGTTTGAGGATGGCGCTAGTCGACATACCCAAAACATTGCTTCTGCAACTTGGGTCATTTGCCACTCTGATGAGTTGGTGAGTTCAGGAGATGTTTGCCTAGGATCAGTTAGTGCTAGAAGTTGCCCCTAGACTGCTATAGGGTCAATCCTATCACATCTTCAGTTATTACAATGATTTTATAAATAAGGATGTGTTTTGGGTTTTGAAAGAAGGTGGATCAGGTAGATGGAAAGAGAAAGAATAAGAGAAACAGGCCAAATGCAGAACAGTAAAAACTCCATTGGGCATGGAGTCAAGTAAACACCATGTTGATTGAAGGCAATCAAATTGTATATCAGATAAAACGTTTATATGTAAATGGGTAGAAGAATATGAAATAAATGAAAAGTAGAAAACCTCATCGAACCAAGATTCTCTTTGTCAAATGGATGCAACGGTACTTGAAACAAAACACACAGATAATAGGCAGTGACGGGAAAATCTTTACCACTCGGGAATCTATCATCCACGAGCAGCCATTGATTCTCAATGTTTGCAATTCGTTCAAATAAGACGAAAAACAAAATGTAAAACAAGGAAGATGGAAAAACAATGTTTAGAAAAGAAAAATCACGATCTGATAAAACAAATGTCATAGATCTCCAATGTCATAAGCGATCACAGAAATACAATGCCCTCAGGCTTACAATAACTAAATACAAGGCTTACAATAACTAAATACAATGCCCTCATGCTTACAATAACTAATACTGGATGTTATTTCATCAATATCTTCTCAAGACTTCCCCTCTCGGGCCTTCCCACCCCCAGTGGTTCTATTACAAATTGCTCATTAAATAGGCATATTACCCTGCCTATTTTGAATAAAATGTCTTTGTTAAAATCTTTTCAAAATCTAATAAAAACAAACTCAAAACTAAAATTGGTTACAAAAGTCCCGAATAGTTGAGGTCGCTGATGGATTTTCCTTTTGTCTGCTGATTTTCTGGCTTGAGAATGTAGCTTAAATGTCCAATTGCTGCCTAAAATCACTTGATTGAATCTCCTGGAGTTGGACTTTGATTGGTGATTCATTATTGTCAAATGTCCTTGAAGAACTGTTGATCTTTTCCTGAACATATGGATCTTCAAACTAGTATGCTGCCAGATATGCTCTGTCACCATTAATAATTTTCCAAGTGTATCTTTGAAGGTTTTAAAGCTACCTAAAGATGCTCTGTCGAATTCTTGGAGATTTGTAATTGACGTTTTGACTAATGATATTAAGCCTTCAATCTTTCACTTTCAAATCTGGAAATGATTCGATGTTTGTTAACCAGAAATGCAACTCCAACCATCCAAAAGATAACCTGGCGTTTTGAGCATACTTTGCTTTTCTTTGACCGATGATCCTTGACTTGCCAAGTGCACTGCCACTTTAACAGTTCAAGGTTCTTTTTCTCAACATCTGGAACAAATATTCCACTGCTGGCATAAATCTGGAGGAGATTGTTAACTTGCAAAAGAGGCTTAACTGTTGCCTAAACATCTGGAAATGAACTTTGTTTTTTGAAATACTATTTTCTCCTGGAAATTCTCACTTCTCATATATTTATAGCATTTTCCCCTTCGTGTGTTCCATTAATGCCCAATACAAAAAGAATATTTATTCCACAGGTGTTCCACGATATTCATAAGAAATATCAACAATGTTTTTCACACCGGAAATCTCTAGGGTGATAACTATCTGTCGAATCACATCGTTCAAACCAGGGCATACTTGATGACCTTGAATAGGATTCAGTCATCATTATGAACAAACATCTTTCCTAGATCTCCTGGTGGATATTCCACAACATCTTCTAGGAGAGGATAACTTCTCTTGATATGTGGTCACCTGCGCATTTTCTTCCAGCGTTTGAAACCATATACAAAGTGAATTTGGAATCTCCTCAAATTATGAATTGGTGCTTGACTTTGACTGATCAAATACTGCTTTAAGCATGCGACTCTCCACAGAGTGAGCTATGATGCATGGGTTCTCAGCGATGAGATCCTCGGATCACTTCTAACCGTGGCCTCTTGTATCCTTTCTCTTCTTGCTGGCGATGATACCCCTTCGTGGCTCTACATCACAACTTGATGCCTCTGATCTCTTAAACGTTCCAGAAACCAAACTATGTTCAGTCACAAAACTCCTGCGCAGTCTTGGGCGCCTGTATTTGACACATCATTAATTGCAAACTGAAGACAGAGATCTTTGAAGAGTTCTGGCAAGAAAGAGCCATCCTGCGAACATATCCTTCATATAACCTTAACCTAGCGCTTGGGCGCTCTGGCTGGGCTGTTCGTTGTGTTTATAGAAAAAATTGCAATAAGCAGAGAAGAGGTATTTCGGATATCCAGGTCACTCTCTGTGAATAAATTCCACAAACTGCCCGACTTGCTCTGCAAAACCCTTTTGAACTCTGTAACTTGGCACAATAGACTTCAATAGCTTGGCAATGGTCTGGAACAATTTTTTATCGACAGGTGTCATTAGTACTTTCCTCGTGGCTTGGTATGATGCTGTCGATGTGTGAATACATAAATTAATCAAATACACAACGAGATGAATGTCTAGTTGCGCTGCCCTTTTACCTTAACACCTGGATTCTTTGTGATCAAACCCTTTGACACCTATGGTCACCTTACCAATTGGCGTTTTCTTTCAATGCTATTTTTCTTATGGCACGAAAACATTTTTATTCCATATATAAAATGATAAAAACCTTATAGTAACTTAAAAGAAATAATATTATCAATGCAATGAGCATAGACTTTTGATACTTCGTAGACTCCTTTTATTTGTTTTTTTGGCCATCTTATCTTGAGACATCTCTGCTAAGGGACCATGAATATGAGCAAATGCGATCTCAACGATTGTGCAAATATTGATATGTGTTGATTTCAGGGGATGGATATTGGCCCCTGGCCAATAACTTTTTGGTGCTACAGGAATAATACTTCTTGGTTTTATGGGAATAACCCCATTCTCGCAACAAGGAGAAAATTGAAAAAATAGTATCTGGATACTAACCTTGGCTCCTTCTGGGGGTGATGCTCTCCCTGTGAGGCATCAAGAACAAGCAGACCACTGTGTCTTTTTCTCTGTGCATCGTGCAACGCAACTTGCAAACTTTTGTCCCCGAAAACATTCACATATTTCTGTGTTGTGACTAGTCCTCTGGGATATGGCGTCCGACAATAAATCAGGCCCAAACTTCTGCAACTTATTCAAACTCTAAAAAAATGATGAAACCAAACTTTTTGCTGCAAACTATCAGACTGAAAAGAATCTCACGCTTGATGGTGAGCTTATTCTTCTATCTATTTTTACTTCTAACCAGTAAAAATTGGCTCATCATGTGACATTATGCTTTCAATGAAGCCATGATAACATCCAGCTGATTGAAAAAAATTCTTGTATAAAAATAAAAAATGCAAGAGCCCATGGAATACATGAATGCAATTCGAAAGGATAACATAACCAACCTTCTTTTGATAATAACAATCTGACATTTGAACTGCTCAAAGATTCCATATAATCAACAAATGGGTCAATGAAGCTATGAAGAAAAACCTCTTGTTGTTGTTTCAGCTGAAAATCAGAAGGTCGTTGCATATCCTATTCCTGATAATTGTTGTCATCTTTAGTTGTTTGCAAATCTGAACATGACTGTGAAATGCTTTCTTTGTTGATGATCAGTTGTTTAATATTGTCTGCAGATTTAGGTTGAGGCATGGTAAATGCAGGGTTACTGATTTGCAGAGATGGTTGTTCAACCAATGGTGATGAAAGCATGATCAACTGTTCTTGCAGTACTTCAATATTTCCAACATACTGTTGTTCAATAGGATCTGAAATAAAAAGTACATGAAGAATAGAATTTACCACAAATCCTGTTTTCTCTGCTTCAGAATCTTCCAAGACTTTAGAGAAAAGGGAAACAACCTGATCTTGGTCTTCACAAGTCTCATCATACTCATCATACGAGGCACAATCTATTCTCTGATGAATATCATATTTGAACTTTTCACAACATCCTTGAAGAAGTATATTAGAAGAATAATACATCTTGCAATACTTATGGAAGGCTGCATGAAATTCTTGTAGAGAAGATATGCTGGCAATAGAGAGTGACCGATACCATCTCCGAGCATCACCATTTAAAGAATATAAAAACATCTTCACGAGAGCATCTTCATGACAGATATTCAACTGATCTATGCACTGATGAAAATCTATGAGATGTTGGGCCAGATTATCCTCTTCATCTCCATGGAATATAGGAAGAGCATCTGCGCATTCTGAGAAAGAAGGCACAGGATTAGGAAAACCAGGAATACCTGGAAAATTGAGAGGTGCAAACCTCCGATCCAAGATAGCTTCCATATTTGAATTCCCAGTGGAGTCTCCTATTAATCTTTAGACAATGGAGTCACCATGGTGAAAGATCGGCATTCATGTATCTTCCCTCTTCCTGTTCATCATCAAGAAGCGTATCTAATCATTGTCGTTCTCCGAGGGAATATATCTTCATTACTTCATCCCCGACAACAACGCCAAAAGATGTTGGTACTAGAAGTTGCCCCTAGACTTCTATAGGGTCAAGCCTAGCACATATTCAGTTATTACAATGATTTTATAAATAAGGATGTGTTTTGGGTTTTGAAAGAAGTTGGATCAGGTAGATGGAAAGAGAAAGAATAAGAGAAACAAGCCAAATGAAAATCAGTAAAAACACCATTGGGCATGGAGTCAAGTAAACACCCTATTGATCGAAGGAAATCAAATTGTATATCAGATAAAACGTTATATGTAAATGAGTAGAAGAATAGGAAATAAATGAAAAGTAGAACACCTCATCGAACCAAGATTCTCTTTGTCAAATGGTTGCAACGATACTTGAAACAAAACACAGAGATAATAGGCAGTCACGACAAAATCTTTACCACTCAGGAATCTATCATCCATGAGCAACCATTGATTCTCAATGTCTGCAATTCGTTCAAGTAAGACGAAAAACAGAATGTAAAACAAGGAAGATGGAAAAACAATGTTTAGACAAGAAAAATCATGATCTGATAAAACAAATTTCATAGATCTCCAATGTCAGAAGCGATCACAGAAATACAATGCCCTCAGGCTTACAATAACTAAATATAATGCCCTCAGGCTTACAATAACTAAGACTGGATGTTATTTCATCAATATATTCTCAGGACTTCCTCTCTCGGGCCTTCCCACTCCCCAGTGGTTCTATTACAAATTGCTCATTAAATAGGCATATTACCCTGCCTATTCTGAATAAAATGTCTTTGGTAAAATCTTTTCAAAATATAATAAAAACAAACTCAAAACTAAAATTGGTTATAAATGTCTCGAATAGTTGTGGTTGTTGATGGATTTTCCTTTTCTCTGTTGATTTTCTGGCTTGAGAATCTCAACTGTAGCTTAAATGTCCAATTGCTACCTAAAATCACTGATTGAATCTCCTATTGTGAATCTAGAGTTGGACGTTGATTGGTGATTCATTGTTGCCAAGTGTTCTTGAAGAACTGATGATCTCTTCCTGAACATATGGATCTTCAAACTAGTATGCTGCCAGATATGCTCTGTCACCATTAATAATTTTCCAAGTGTATCTTTGAAGGTTTTAAAGCTACCTAAAGATGCTCTATTGAATTCTTGGAGATTTGTAATTGACTTTTTGACTAATGATATTAAGCCTTCAATATTTCACTTTCAAATCTGGAAATGATTCGATGTTTGTTAACTAGAAATGCAACTCCAACCATCCAAAAGATAACCTGGATTTTTTAGCATACTTTGCTTTTCTTTGACTGATGATCCTTTACTTTCCAAGTGCACTTCCACTTTAACAATTCGAGGTTCTTGTTCTCAACATCTGGAACAAATATTCCACTACTGGCATAAATCTAGAGGAGATTGTTAACTTGCAAAAGAGGTTTAAATGTCACCTAAACATCTGGAAATGAACTTACTCTATTTTTTGAAATACTATTTTCTCCTGTAAATGCTCATTTCTCATATATTTATAGCATTTTCCCCTGCGTGTGTTCCATTACCGCCCAATACAAAAATAATATTTATTCCTCAGGTGTTCCACGATATTCATAGGAAATATCAACAATCTTTTTCACACCGTATATCTCTAAGGTGATAACTATCTGTCGAATCACATCGTTAAAACCAGGGCAGAGTCCTCCACAGGTGACAATTGTTGCTTTCACTTCATTAGGATTGAAATAAAACTCTAGTCAGGGCCCAACACGATGTACCCATTGATGCACGAAATTGCAATCAATGTTAACACACTCTGCTCCAACGGATGATGGTGTAGCATACTTGATGACCTTGAATAGGATTCAATCATCATTATGAACAAACATGTTTCCCAGATATCCTAGTGGATATTCCACAACATCTTCTAAAAGAGGACAACTTCTCTTGATGTGTGGTTGCCTGTGCATTTTCTTCCAGCGTTTGAAACCATATACAAAGTGAATTTGGAATCTCCTCGAATTATGAATTGGTGCTGGACTTTGACTGATCAAGCATTGCTTTAAGCATGTGACTCTCCACAGAGTGAGCTATGATGCATGGGTTCTCAACGATGATATCCTCGTATCACTTCTAACCATGGCCTCTTGTATCCTTTCTCTTCTTGCTGGCGATGTGTTACAAGGGAAAAACTCTCTATGGCCAAGGGTAAACCACAACAAATAGGTACGACTGCAAAAATCAACTCAATTCCAACATGTGCTATATTAACTAATGTGCAATATGAGGAAGAAGCCTACCTCGATCCAATCGTTTGATGTCATTCCATCGTTGAGCACTTTGACCCAAAGATTTACACCTCTAAAAAGTTCTCAACAAACAAGCGATGCAAGTATATAATGACAATATATAAAATGAGTTAGCATATTAGATAGCACAATCCATTAATAAACATTACAAACATGCCCATGGATAATACTCATATATTTTCAAGATATCGATAGGATGGGAAATGAGTGTTTTCTATTAATAATTGATCAACAGAAGTATCAACATTACAAACTTCCGTGTTGGCACGGTTTGAAACAAAGAAACCAAGTTCCTTCCAACTGGGTCTCCACCACTTCAATCCTCCACCAAAGGCAAGCTCACAACAAAGAGGTAATGAGGTCCTCTCAACAATAAGGAAAGAGCTTGGGGGCTGAACACTATGTTCAGACATGAGGGACAAATGGATGCAGACTCAATATGAAGTAATTTCTCGAGAGTAACTTTGCTCTCAAATTTGAATGCTTTCTCTCTCTTTTCCATAGATCAAAATTGTGCTCTTATAGCCTCCAGAATGCAACTGAAGGGTAGAGTCAAAACGTTTCCAGTATATGGAAGGACAAAGATCAGAGATCTTCTGTCGTGACATGGAAAAACAACCTAATTTTGTATTTTCTGGCACAAATCCCGATATACGCGAGTTGTAATGGAGCAACAAACATATACGCATCTTGAATAGTAATTAAGGAGCGCATATGTGGAAAAATATATAATTTTGGCTCTGGATTTATCAAAAAGGGGTTGATAAGTCTGCATAGGGAAATGGAAAAATACCCTCTGTGTAAGATAGCAATGGTGAGACAAATCTTGCTATAACAGATGCCCCCTAATGTGTGAGATCAGAGGAGTATCCGCGATGGAAAAAATACATTATAATAACCCAGAAGTGGAGTGGCAGAGAACTAGTTGGACAAACTCAATTTCTCATTACATTATGTACTGACTTTTCATACATGGCTGCCAAGAATACAATGCAGATCCATGTGGAAAATATACCAACAATTTTTCATGGCCATGAGTAGGAAAGTATAAATGCGGCTACATGCCAATAGCTGCAATAGTCACGAACAAGGCCCAGTGAAATCAATCTCAAAATCAATCTGAATATATTTGTATACCATGGAGTACAAACTAATCTCCCATGATTGCTAAAGTCAAATAGATCTCAGACTTATGGAAACTTTGATGCATCCATGAGATATTCCAGCCATACTCTCTCTCAGAATAGTTCTCCAATATGTGCTCAAGAGATCTACCTTACAAAATACCCTTGCCTCTTATTTATGCTCTCCAAGTAGCTTCCTTAGAAGCATCTTCTAGGTCACTTTTCCCACATAACAACTTTGTCCACATAATCATTTATGTTCAACTGTGCCCAATTTTCCACTTGCCCATGTATCCAATAGCCAGTTGACCACTTAACCCTCTTTCCTCATTATAGTGTTAACCTTCTCATAATTACTTTCCATAAATAGAAAGTTATCCATTTATTTGATTATTTAAATAATCCTCCTTGACTTTGTCACTTTACTTTATTTATTTAAATAATCACTTCACTTTATTTAAATAATACCTTCTTTGTAGGAATTTTAATAATAATTTCTTCTTTTCAAGCACTTTGACTTCTTTGACATTTTGGGGCTTCAAGCCAACATATGAGGGTCCTTCAACTTCGTAAGGCCATAACCCTCAAACCGTGAGGAATTTTGTGACGTTCCACATACCAGTGGAAATGGTATGACAAGAACTATCCATCTATGATAGTTTCACTGATTAATTCACTGATCTTCATCTCATTATTCTAGAATTAAGCATGGGTTCTCCAACCCTACTTCTAGGATAAATCAACTGTAAAACATCTTCTCGTGAGGGATTTCACCATAAGGGGACCACTTTGGATTTCATTCATTTGTACTCCTTATCAACCATGATAAGTCAATATCAATCCAACTATGCATCATATATCAACGACAACTCATTGATCCATCTTCATCTATGCATCATCTATCAATGACAACTCATTGATCCATCTTCATATATGCATCATATATCAATGACAACTTATTTATCCATCTTCATCATCATATTACTATGATTCCACTTGACATCTATCCATTCACATCAAGAAATCCTTTGGAATCAATCAATCCCTTGATATCAATCAATCACTTGACATCAATCAATCAAAGCTCCTTAGGCATCAATGGCAACATGATTCAACAATATCCCCCTTTGGCATTTATGGAAATACCAACATTGATGTCAACATAAATCATTGATAGTAACATGTAGACAAGTCATTGCTCTTCATCAATAGTCATCTCAATCACATCAATGTGACTATCTCTCCCCCCTTTGACATCAATGGAAAAGGGTAGTTCTCCCCTTGGGGCTGTTCCCCTTACATGAACTCTCCTTGGGCCTTCTTCCCCATGTCTAGATTCCTTTTATATTCCTATGAATAATCTCTCCCCTTTGAACAAGGGATATGTTGAACACACCATCCACACTAAGAGGGGGGAGGGGGAGTGAATTAGTGTGTGGATTGTTCTAACTTTTTCTTTTCACGGGTTAGTAGTTAAAACATATTTGAACATATTAAGAACAGTCAAATCATAATCACAATGGACACAAAAGATACTAGATGTTTGTATATAATTTATATGTATATATGTGAATATAATAATAAAGATTTTCCCAGCACCAACTCATTTGTTTCAACACCAACTGACGTAAGGAGAACCAACTCCTTGGAGAGAACCAACTCTCAGGCAAGACCCATCTTTCTGATAGAACACAGTCTATACAACTAGGATTCAACGAACTCTAGTAGCAATGATTCATTATTGAATCAATTCTATATCATGATCAGAGGTATACCATAAACGCTCATCACCACTTTTCATACTTTCTTTGAGATTCACGCCTTCTTCACTTTATCTTTCCTATGATATTTTCACACCTTTTTCACTTCTACATCTCTCTTATATTCACACGGACCTCAGGTCTAGATCCCCCTCTTCAATACGCAAGCCACTCTTCATCCACAAGCGACGTTTCAAGTGAACCAATGATGGTTGTATTTATACTTGTTTATGCTCAAAACTTGTTTAAGTTATTGAGCCAACTTGTGCAACAAGTTATAACTAACTTGTCCATTTACAATATCTTTTGGTACCACCAGATCATCAATCCAGATATTCAACGTTAGACCTGGAATCCCCTTTCCTTTCACAAATTGATCATATCATGGATCGATTTCCTTCGTCTCTGTGATAACAGAGATCAACGCTTCCTTCAAACCAGTTCATATGATCAATGGCATAGAACCACATGCTTAACAGTTTAAGTGACCCATACATTCTTCCATTTAAAATTTCTTGACCATATGACCAATGATGGTGAACTCACGTTAGACGAGACGAGAACTTGAGCGTTTATCGATTCAAGGGTCACAATTCAATCTCTTGAAATGGATGGTTGTTAGGACTTTGGGTCTTCGCCCTTTGGGTATTCGTGACTTCCAACATTTCAAATCTTCTGAATATGATATCACCAAGAAGATCAGACGGTTCACATTACATCTCGAAACCAGATCAATGGTTAGTGTTAATCCTTACACTCATCCTTCATTTCTTAATGCAACGTCCAAGACTTAATCAAGCAATGAGATGTATGGCCACCTTTTACTCCATAAATTTGTCTATTATTGTTACAGAGAAATCCCCTTACGGACAAGTGGATTTCCTCTTGGATACTAGACCCCTATGAACAAGACAGAAAAGTGCTATTGTGGATACTGACATTCCTTTTCATGAAGCTAAACTATTCAAAGAAGAAGAAGGAAGAAGGGTAAATACCTTTTACCGACATTTTCCCTTGCTCGATCCAGGCTAATCTTGATCTCCAAGTTCTTCAGAAGGTCCTGCAATACAATGAGCAACAACAATGAAACATACTTCCTACTCTACCATGATTGTCTTCATAATGGATCTATAAAAGAAACAAGTTCATGAAACGTACACAAACTTTAAAGGAAATAGGACAAGCATAGTTTTATATTAATGAAAACAAAATGAAATCCTTACAGCCATAGATGTAGGTGCAGCAGCTTCACCAAGCTCTCTTTTCCCAGAACCTTTCTTAAATAATCCACACACAGGATGATGATGCTTCAATGATATCTCCCTTGTGATATCATAAGTTTGATGCTTTACAATGTCTCTCCTTTCACCATGAGGATGCCTCCTTATATAGGCTTGGAGAGGCCTAACCACTTAAGATATTCTTGGGATAAGTTGAGGATTCTTATCCTTTAGCTGTGGATATTCCCTAATATCGAGCCTTGACCTCATATCTGAATCCAACCAACTCTAGATATGAAGGGATTCTTCCTTAATTTCTCTCAACAATCCAAAAATTCACTCAAAAAAGGCCAACTCTGCCTCAGAATGGGGCACAGAGCATTGGAACACTCCCCCAAAAGAGGTCACAGAGTGTTAGCACTCCCTGATAGTGTAAAGGGGAGTGTTGCCTTCCAAAATTTATTTTTTAGTGGATGTTTCTGTGGAAAAATACTTGTACTCTTTGTCAAATGACTTCTCCTCTTCAAAACCAGTCTTTTGAGGTGTCTTGTAAGTGTTCTTGATAATGTTGTCTCAGACACAACATAGGAAAGATGACAGTATGATATTTGTGATACTTGTGGGTGAAATGCAACACTTGCGACATTTGGTAATGACGACACTAGGCCATCATTGTAATGAGTAATTTTGATCTGTAATAGATTTTCCCCCAAAGTGCGAAGTTAGAAGACGAGAACTGATGATTGAAGTACTTTGTAGACATTTTCAAGAAAGGGTATAGACTCAGAGAACCTGATAGAAGCTGCACACAACCATCAAACAAATATTATGACATGTTTCAAACCCAAGGCAGGCATACCTATGCTTGAATTATAAAGACTGTCAAGGTATGGCCGCCATAAAATACACTGTGGATCCATAATTATATTGACAAAAAGGTATAGCCACTGAAGATACAATGTGTATCTATACTCCTATGACTTGAATTGATCGTAGCCACAAAGAATACACAGTGGATCTATGAGACACCAGGACATAGCCACGACCAATACAAAGTGGATCTATGTGACAGTATATGTGTCAACGTTCAAAAGAAAATATGTCCCAACCTGGGCAAAGTACACATAAGAGTGATGAATCAACCTAGGGTCTTCTTACTGATCCCGAAGTAGTACGAATCTAACCATGTGAATATATGTCATGATGTCAAACATGGCAGAAACCACTTGATTACCAGTCAATGAGGTAAACCATTAACAAGCGCGAGGGAAATCACCATTGATGTCAATGATTACTAAGGTAATCTAGTACATTCCAATGAATGTGAATGGATGAGTTGAATTCGAACATCCATGGAATCATCCGATCATAGGTTAATAATGTAAATCCACTGTCGGACGCGAGGAGGCCTACCATTGAGGCATGCAGGTCCCAAGGTACTAACTAGTTTCTAAGTCTAGTTCTCAGATAATGTGTTGAAGTCGACAGGAATAGACTCGTCGAAGGAGGGCCTTGGTGTATCCCCCATCAATGACACGAAAATGACATATAGATGTAATTGGTGGATCAAATGAGCATGGACTGACACTGGTATTGAAACAAGAATTTGTGATGCTTGACTCTTGAGGCAGATACTTCCCTTGAACACTAAGGCATGACAACAGAAAACTTGACATGGAGAAAAAATTGATAATGCAGTGGACACTGTGACTTTCGTCGGGTGACCCAAAGGAGTAAGGAAACTCAAAGTATTGGTTTAGTGCATAGGTTCAGTGGAAATATGCGTGCAAAGATAAAAAAAATTGTTCAAGGGTGCCTGTAAGAGTTACTGGTAATGTTCTAAAAAACTGCTTGGCTTGATTCCTTCAATTTTCCCCCCATCCAGATAGACAAGTACCTCTTTTTAATTTAATGAGCTCAAGGAAGGTAACACATGCTCGATATAACTCACCTTTGGTAATTCCCTCTTGCTTTTTTAACGAACTGGAAGAAGTAAGGGTTTGGTCCCATATGGGCCCTTCAATGTATGATTGTTTAATGAGTCCAAAGAAGGTAAACTTAGTGGTTTTTTCATATTTTGAGAGTCTGAAAATGAATTAAAGATGACTCTGGTGTTGTCCTTTTCGTAATGTTAGTCTCGCGAGGCCGAAAAAGAGATAAATTATCACTCAAAAGATGCCCTTTCAAACCTTTTAACGAGTGGGAAAGGAAGCAAGATCACTCGGCAATATTTTCATGTTTAGGGAGTCTGAAGAGAGCTTAAATACGACTCCAGGGGGTTCCTTTTTCATGTATCCATGCAGGTCCAAAAAAGAGATAAAATTTTACTCGATGCGTTCTTATGTTTTTTGAGCATGAAAATGAAATAAGCCTATGCTCGTGAATGTGACAAGATAAAAAATGAACAAAATTGATCGAAAACCTGCCAATAAAGTCAAAATTGCATTCCAGGGTATTAATAAGGCCTCCAAAATATTTTTCAAAACCCAAAAATAACTATATCTTAGGAAAACATGAAATTTATAATAGTAAAAATGGGTAAAAATATCATTTACCATTTCATTTGTGCAAAGATTTGTAGTAGTGGAGAATTTTTTCTTTGGAGGGTGAATATTTCGTTGCTCAGTGCTGAAGCTATAGTCAACTATTTTCCTCACTGTTTGGACCAGGTTGGTGCTCTTCTTCCTCTCTCTAATTTGTAAGGTTCAAATTTCGTTTTTAGACAATGATTGGGTGCACAACTTGATGCCCTGGGTTGTCTCAAGTGCACAAAAGGGCTCGAAACTCCTCTAGAATTCGTGGGGGAGTGCTTCTCAATTTTTTAAGTGCCCATGCAAGTTAGTGAATGCACGCTGACACTCTGATGTAGTGGTGGAGAGGGCGCTGCCTAAAATCCACCAAACAAAAATTCTCAAAACGAACAGTGCTTTCTCAAAATGTGAATGGGAGAATTTTATTTTTTAGAGCACCTTGGTGGCCATTGTGAGGGAGTGTCAGCACCCTGATGTGCATATAAAGGGGGCATTGGCCTCATAGAAAGAGAAAACATTTTTTTTTTTAAGTATTCAATTTCACACAAATCACCGAAAACAAGTGACTAATGAATTTTTTGGTTGTTGATGATTGTAGCTAACTTTGGAAATAGTCATGATCAAGTGGAAATAAAGAGAGAATGAGTTCGATGATGTGGTTGCATTGCAAAGTCCCCGATCAAGAGCCGCATTGAGGAATTGGGGTCTCCTCAAGTTCTTCAAAATGCAAAAAATGAAGAAAGATATTCTTCTTCTTGAGCATATGATTGGGCAATGGAATGTTGTGGAATAAGGATTCCAAATTGGAATGCAACTTCTTACCATCGAGTTGGAATATGTGTACTTCCTGACCAGCCTCTCGAATAGAGGAGCCCTTGTATTTTTATCCAGACAAACGACACTTCCCGTGCTTGTGGATGAGTACTTGGCAAACCATTGTGTCCCTGGATCAAGATTAGTGGGAGGTAGAATCACAACTAAAGACATCAGGGATCTACCTCTTCAATCCATTTTTTTTTCCATTACAAATATAGTGGGAAGTACCATCTCAGACCTAGTTTCAAGATCACAAGTGGCCTATGGTTTACAGTGTCTAGAGCCAACACTGTTTAACTGGAGTGGAGGGTTCCTTCAGTATGTGAAGGAGAAAATTACGAGATGTAGAGAAGGGCAGCAGAAGTAGTTCGAGTATGGTTCATTCTTAGTTTCGTTCTTCCTAGAACACATTCCTCAGATGCAAACTCATATTGCATTAGAAGTACGGCTAGTGGGAGAACCACGTATGGAGCGATGGACTAGCCTGTCTTTGAGGTTAGGCTCAGATTCAGAGTTCAAATTCACCGGTGATTTCTTCGCTTGGCTGATATGACAATTGATCATGATAGAAGACTTCCCATATGCTAGAGTGGATTTCTGGGGAAGCATGGACCTAGTCCTTCCATATGGGGTGGACTGGGATGCATCTGGTAAGAAACCCAAAATTATCTTGTCGAGTGCTTTTTTTATTTTAAAAATTATATTATTTTTTGGGTACATAGAAGATTTTCTAATGGATGTATCATTTCATTATGTAGACAAGCGAGAAACACGTCCGGTAGAGATACCGGCATTGGGGCGTCGCAGGGATGCTCAGGTAGTAATAGCGGTAGGGGTCTCCAAGAGGTGGAGACAAACCTCTGTGGTATTATGATGGGTATCCCTCCTCTTGAGAGGGAGAACGTACCCTTTCACTTGCATAGACACACAATGGGAGTCCCTGAGAGTATTAAATCTTTACTGAGATGAGTAGCTTGTGAGGTGGTGTGCTACTTGGAGCACAATGTGATGCGGGAGGACTAGGACCTCACTAATGTTTTTTTTATAGTATTTATGACGACATTATGGGCACAAGGACTCAACATTTTACCCTTCTATGTACTTTTTTGATGTAATCAAACATTTTCTGCCACGTCGTATATATATACATATCCAATTTTTTATAGTGCCTAAATGATGTTTTTAATGTGATGTGTTTTAATTAACATGTGATTTATGATTTATTTCCTTTATGAAACCTTATCTATGTGAGAGATACCGATCCATGATGTAATTGGCTAACGAATACAAAATGGTATTGATTTCTCTTGGTATGTGTCTGTATTCGATAAAATCAAACATTTGTTCAAGATGACGAACTCATAAGTGGAGACGTAGTAGGATAGGATTGTGAATAGAATAGATTCGATTAAGTTGATAGACCACGAGTTGGGAGTCTAGGTTGACGATCATGCGGGAAACGCTTGGGGAGGAGGCTTCGGTTAAAATTTCGATGACAACATGATACTCAACCATGTTGTTAGTTGTCGATCCTAAGAAAATACCTCCTGAACTACAGAAGCAACGTTCTGGGTGTGTCGACTAGCGTCATCCACAAACCCGACAAAGATAGGAAAGGAAGACGTCATTTGCACATGAAAACACAAGACACAGTATAAGCGGCTAGGGAAAAAACGTGAGAACAAAAAATAAAAAGACACACCAAACTAAAATACAATAGTGTACAAAGCACGCATGCTAGATTTTATATGCATAGTACTTCTTAAGGTAAAGCCCGTTTCGGGGCTCACCCAGGGAGATTCCATCGTAGTCAACTAGCTCATAGGCACCTCTATGTAAAACACATTTCAAAATGTAAGGAACATGCCATAGAGGTTATAACTTACCTGTCCCTAACTTATCATCAGCCTGGTCGTAAATGAGGACTAGGTCTCCTTCTACAAAAGCACAAGGTTGGACGAATTTGTCGTATTGATTCTTAATTCACTTTTGATACGTCTCATTAATGAGAGAAACATCACGACATGTTTCATCCAAACTGGTCAGGTGTAAGAAGCGTTCTTCTTCGACAGAAGTGTGAGGCAGGATTTCTACTTTGAGTTTCAACGAGGGAATTTCACACTCGATCGATAAAACAACTTCTATGCCATATACTAGCTAGAAAGGAGTGAATCCAGTAGCATTTTTCATTGAAGTATGGTAATCCCAAAGAGCGGAGAAAATTTGTAGATGCCAAGATGTCTTGTTTTCCCCTACCATACGTTGAATCATGATTTTAAGGACCTTTTTGATGGCTTCAACTTGTCCATTTTCTTGAGGATAGTACAGGGATGAGTTCTCATGGCGAAAACCTAGTTTGGCGTGCAACTCACTCATCATTTGGTTTTGGAAGTGTGAACCATGATCAATGACAATGGCTTGTAGAACACCAAAGGGAGTAATTATGTGGTTGAAGAAGAAAAGAGTTGCAGTACGACCATCATTCAGAAAGGTAGGCATAGCCTCATCCCATTTTGTGAAGTAATCAACGGAAATGATGATGTAATCGTGCCGCCCGGCTGAGTTAGGATCACATTGCATGAAATCAATGTCCCATTTGGTGAAGGGGTCGATGGAAATAATGGGATGCAGTGGATCGGGGTGGGTGCGTGCCTTTTTGTGAAAAACTTGGCAAGGTGGGCTCTTTTTGACGGCCTCAATACAATCCTTGAAGATTGAGGGCCAAAAGTAACCGACTCATAAAATTTTCTGGGTTGTAGCCATCCCAAAAAGGTGACCACCATAGGCTCCAAGGCGATAGTAATTGAGGACATGTTCAACCTCTTCATGAGTCAAACATCGTCGTAGAATAGTGTCAATACCACAATGATACAAAGTGTCACCAACGATAAGGTAGCAACGAGAATGATGGTGGATATGATGACACTCTTCACGAGAGATATCGGGTTGAAAACATTGGGTATGGAGATAAAGAAGGATATCTCCATACTAAGGGGAAAACATGCTAATAAGGAACAAATTCTCATCATGGAGAGAATATTTGGGCTCAGTATCTTCATCAGCATGGGGAAAGTCACAGATAAGCTCCGCAAAAACCAAATATTTTTTAGCTTTGGACTTAACAAATTCGAGATTGAACTCTTGAAGGATGACAATCCATTTGGAATATTTCCCCCCAAGAACTTGATGTGTCAGAATGTGATAGATGGGGTTAGAGTCCACGATAACTGTGGTGGTGCGTAGAAAAATGTAATGATGGAATCTTTGGACAATGATGACGGCTGCCAGAGCCAACTTTTCAACATGTGAATATCGGAGCTCAGGACCAGATAGACATTTTCTCAAATAATATATCACGTGTTCCTCACCAATAGGGTCCTCTTGAACTAACACCATAGAAATAGTGGAACTAGAGGCTGCTAAGTAAAGGATATAGTCCTGCGTATAATTTAGAGGATGCAACAGAGGTGCATTGGTAAATGCATGCTTAAGAGCAACAAAATATTGTTGAGCAGTGTCATCCCAGATGAAAGGGGTGTTTTTCTGCAACAATCGCATACATCCTTTGGTAATCTCAGCGTAGTTACAAATGAAATGGTGAAGAAAGTTTTCTTTCCCCTACAAAATTTGGAGTTGTGTCATATTATTAGGTGGAGGTAAAGCAAGGATAGCTTTAATTTTTAAGGGATCCACCTGAATCCTGTCCTTGAAAACAATGAAGCCAAGGAGTAGACCCGATTCGACAACAAAGATACACTTAAGTGGGTTCAAACAAATGCTGTAGAACCGACATTGAAGAAAAATAGCCCGTAGATGGCCAAAATGGTCTGATCGATGTGATGAATGGGTCGGTAAATCGTCGAGGTAAGGTTCCACAATATGTTTGATATTGTGGAAAGCATATGACATGGCTTGCTGGAATGTGGCACCAACGTTTTTGAGGCCAAACGGTAGTTTCTGATCGGTGAAATTTCCCCACGGGCAGATGAAGGTTGTCGTATGTTGATCAATAGGTAAAATGTCAATCTGGTTGTACCCTCAGAAACCATCCATGAAAGAGAAAATCACGCTACCTACGCAATTATCATTGATCTAGTCGATGAAGGGCATAGGGTAGTTGTCTTTCGGACAAGCCTTATTGAGGTCCCTATGATCAATGCAGACACGAATGGTCCCTTGCTTCATAGTGACCGAAACAATATTTGAAACCCATTCCGTCAAAGGGACAAGATAGATGAAGCCATATTTCAATAATTTCTCAACTTTTGTCTTAATAGCCACAGTCTTCTTGGAATGGACCGGGTGGAGTTTCTGTCGAACAGGTTTTACACCTGGGTAGGTTTTAATCTCATGAAAAATGATCGAATGATCAATCCCTGGCATTTCCTCATATCTCCAAGCGAAGACATCAAATAATTATTTAAATAAAGTGGTATAAGAAACCACTTCCTCGGGTGAACAATTAACACCGAGATTAATATTTTCCATGACACCTTCCTTGATCAAAATGTCAATAACGATCGTAGAGGTAATGTTTTCTAAATTCCCCTTAGAATGAGTNTGGGTGACTGTGGAAAGTTGACAACATCGGGGGGGAATATAGAGTGTATATTTTTCTGTATTTCTTCAGGAGGTGGAAGAAAATAGGATCGATGATGGTTATCATCCCAAGGTACGTCGTCAATGCTAAGCATTTCCATGATAGATTCATCGAATGTAAATATTTGAGAAATGTATTCAAAAGAATATGTCAAGGAATTTAACCAAGATGGCATCGAGTAGGTGTCGGGTGCCAAGAGATGTTGGTCATCCGAAGAGGGAGAGTCTAATTGAATAGAAACATATGAAGACTTGGCTAGACTAAGTGGCATGGTGCCACCTAGCACATCGAACTCTAGAGGACTAGGTACAATCCAGGGATCAAATGATTCCAAATATTGATAAGTCGTAGTTGAAATCATATTGACTGTGGCAGTATGATGCGTGGTAGGAGGAAGTGGTGCAGGTAAGGTACCCATGAGGGTGGAATATTTTAACAAGCCTACACCAACACTTTTATACATAATCTTATGATCTCCCAAGAATGGAATATTGTTGGTATCGGGAGCGCAAGAGTCGGGTGTACAAAAATCTAACTGATCAATAGTGAAAATTTTTCCTTGATGAGGAAATTGTACCCATCGAAATATCGACGAGGCAATGACATTAATAGCATAAAACCAACTTCTTCCAAGTAACAAGTTGTAATCGAGGGGAGCATCGACCACATCGATGTCAACGGTGACAGTTTTTCCACCCAACTGGACAGACAGGGACTGCAAGAGTCCATGGGGATGAAAACCTCTCCCATCGAATGCGCAGAACATTGTTGGGGATTTGTTAAGTGTGGGTGATTTTAAACCTTTCCAGCACACCAAAGACATGACAGAAGCAGAGGATCTCTCATCCAATATGGTACGGTGAATTTGTTGATTGTGAACAACAACATTAATTTGGAAAGAAAGTTGGTGGGAGAGTCGATATGTAAAATTGTCTAGGTTAAACATGATATTGTTGGACGACTCAGGATCAAAAGCTCCAATAGTAGCCAAGAGCATTCTATGTTGACTAGGGCAGTGCTATGGAACTTCTAATGTAGACATAGAACACAATGCCCTAGCCAAATCTTCAATAATGTTGTAGTTCTGGGTGACATGTGAACTAGGATTAAAGGTAGATTTACGGATAATGCTCTTAGGAGGGCGTAAGATAGAGTTGAACACAAGTTTCTCGATCTAAAGTTGTCCAGACGGAGGACTAACAGAGGATGGTGATGGATCCGGTAAAGTACCGTTAGTGACCTTTCCTTTGTCAAGTTTAACTAGTGTGTCGTATGTCGTAGAGAGGGTGGTTAACTCAATCCCATTAAATAGATAAATATGGGCACTTGTTGACGCTTCATCATGAGAAGGGTGGCTGGAACTGCTCCCTGGAGAGGGGGTTTGAGCAACCATAGATTGTTGCTGAGGAAAAGGTTGAGTAAACATGACAAGTTGAGAATTCCCTTTAAAATTTTTGGCCACTTCATCGCGATGTGGAAAGTCTCTAGTGTAGTGATCGTCACCACAAATAAGCCATGGGAATTTCAGCTTCAGTTGTGGTTTCTTTTCGGTAGCAGGCGGTGGGTTTTGAGCTTTCGGTTATTCATGGTTATTATTCTTCTTGGGTTTGTTCTTTGTCTTCTTCTTACCTTCGGATTGTTGTGAAGGGGCAGATTGAATTGCATTCACCTTAGATATTTGATTTTGGGGAGAGGTAGAGGAGGTGTGCTCGAACTGGGAGTGGATGTTAGAGCAGATTGATTTTCCATCCTAGCTGACTAGGAAATAGATTGGGTTTTGACGGAGCTGATAAATCCATCCACATGTGACATGGATGACGATTTAGATGGATCGATATTTTCATGGGTAGCATTTTGGATTAACTCATACAAAGTACCAGATTTATATTAAAGAAAACAAAGTGAAATGCTTACAACCATAGATGTAGGTGCAACAGCTTCACCAAGATTTCTTTGCCCAGACCCTTGCTCAAATAATATACACACAGGATGATGATACTTCAATGATATCTCCCTTGTGATATCATAAGTTTGATGCTTTACAATGTCTCCCCTTTCACCATGATGAGGCCTCCTTATATAGTCTTGGAGAGGCCTAACAAATTAAGATATTCTTGGGATAAGTTGAGGATTCTTCTCCTTTAGTTGTGGATCTTCCCTAAGATCGATCCTTGACCTCAGATCCGAATCCAACCAACTCTAGATATGAAGGGATTCTTCCTTGATTTCTCTCAAAAATCCAAAAATTCGCTCAAAAACGGCTAGCACTCCCTCTGAATGGGGCAGAGAGCATTGGAACGCTCCCCCAAAAGATGTCATAGAGAGTTGACACTCCCTGATAGTGTATAGGGTAGCGTTGCCTTCCAAAATTAATTTTTTAATGGTTGTTTCTGTGGAAAAAGACTTGTACTCTTTGTCAAATGACTTCTCCTCTTCAAAACTAGTTTTTAATGTGTCTTGTAAGTGTTCTTGATAATGTTGTCTGAGACACAACATAGGCAAGATGACAGTATGATATTTGCGATACTTATGGGAGAAATGAGACACTTGCGACATTTGGTAATGATGACACTAGGCCATCATCGTAATGAGTAATTTTGATGTGTAACAATTATGCTTACACTATCCTTCCACTTATTTTGATCAAGACTTGATAGTACACTTGACATCAGATCGACGGTTGAGATCTCCTTTGAGTCTTTGGACTTTGGAGATTTAGAGTCTCAACCCATTCTTTCCTCCATACGTCAATCTTTCGGAGCTGACAAAAAACTGATGGATTAATGGTCGAGATCTCCTCGGGTCTTTGGACTTTGGAGATTTCAAATCTCAACCCATTCTTTCCTCCAAAGTGATCACCTACTGAGCCAATCATAAGACAGTGGAGACCACTTGCTGTCGGTTAACATTTTCATTTACAGTACCCTTCCATTGTAGTCGATTGATGATCGAGAGTTCTCCTGAAGTGATCTTCATATCGAACTTCTTGTGTCAACTTCGGGTGCTCGACATTCAGGACTTTGAGACTTTGCGCGAGTGCTGGTGGTAAAATTCCTGAAGCAAAACTCCTGGAGTGGCATAACTTACTTGCATCACTTGATGATGTGTCATGATCCGAGAAATTTCCACGTGTCACTTAGTTTTGTGATTTTCACGTACCTGAAATGTTGATTTCAACTTGACACTTGTCATTTTCTTATTGTTCCACGTGTTCTTGCTGATGTAGACTACTGATGTTGTCTGTCACAGTTTATTGCTGACATCGACGTAGATCTCTCGATGTGACACATGTTCATCTCTTAGATCTAGCACTCAGGATAGTATCCGAAGGGTATCTTAGATCGATGACTGAGAGTAACTTCAGACCTTTGTCCTTCGATACTTCAAGACTTTTGACATTTCTTAGTGATGAAAATGCCGAAGAAATTCTCCCGGAGTGATGTAACTTGGTTATGTCACTTGTTGACATGGCATGAGCCAATTTCCTCTTGATGCTTGTCATCATCTGATTATGCCATGTGTATTTGCTGACGTGGTCTACTGACATGGTCTGTCGATGTGGTCTGTTGCATGTCCTTGTTGATGTGGTATGCCATATGCCCTTTTGTTGACGTGTTTTGCTGACCAACAACACTGATACAATGGTCCTCGTTTGTCCTCCAAATCCGACGGTCCTTATTCATTTCATATTTCCTGAGCGTAACCTCCTCGCATATTTATACCTACACTTAAATTTTTTTCGTGATCATGATCCTATATCGATGGCTTGATCTATCTGCATTTCATATCCTCTAGCTTATCATGTCCTTCGACTCAGAATGATCCGATGGCTGATGGAGATTTGTATTTTGAGAATTTCAAATCTCAGACTTTTCGGAGCGCAACCTCCTTTCTTCTTTGTACCCAAAGTGAATTATGTTCATTGATCAGGTTATTTAGATCAATGGTTCAATCTATTCTGTGATGCAGCTCTTGTAGATTTATCCTTTCCTTCCACTTTAACATGATCTGACGGCTGACAGGAATCGGGCTTAATCCGACGGCTGACGGGTATTCGACTAATCAAAATCTCAAACTTTTAGCCCTTCTTATCCTATCCTTCCACTTTGATATTATCTGACGACTGATAGGAATTTGGGTTTGATCCGACGGTCAACTGGTATTCGTATATTCTAACTCACAACCTATTTACCTCACTTATCATATCCTTCCAGTTGATTTTATCTAACGGTCGAAGTGGATTCTTCGAAGCAGATTAACAGACGACGATGATTGCGGAACCACAACTTGTGAGTGATTTAACTCGACACCCAAATTTCATAATTTGAAGTTGTGTGTTGTTGGTGACACAACCGCAATCACCGATCTTTGAAGCTATACAATCAGATGGTCCTGACTAATTGTGGGATTGGAACTAGAGCGATATTTAATTCTCCATTCGATCTCTGCAATTCATCCTTGTCATTGATCTGGTGATTGCGCATCTGACAGTCATGACTTAATCTGACTTAAACTCATGGTTTGTTGGATCAACCACAATCGTAGATATTTGAATCTATGAGATCCGATGATCCAGGAAGATTGTGAGATTATAACTGGCGAGTATTTTAATTCTTCTTTCTCTCCCCAAAATTCATCCCTGCCATTGATCTGGCTTGTAGATCCAACGATCTTGATTTTAACTTAGTTTTATTGTGCCATCTCTTCTGATATTTTTATCTTCTTTCGTTAACTCTCCTGAGATTTAATCTTAGTTTGACATCAGTCATTATATACTATTTTATTGATCATCCAATGTTTCTTATGAAATTCATTGCGCCATCTCTTCTGATCTTTGATCTTCATTCGCTAACCCTCCTAAGATTTTATCATAGGAACATTGTTGATCCTATCACAATCAACAATAATCATGAATTTCTTCATACTGTTTTCTTCTTCTGATATACTATGCAATTCTCTTTTCTTTCTGAGCTTCGACCTTCATACTGTTCGCTCCTCCTATTTGCTCCTCCTCCTCCCGAGCTTGGGATTTCGATCTTTGCATACTGTTTGACATCTTTTGCAAAATGATATATTGTTGACATCAATGACAATCTTATCTTTGGTAATTCATCATTAAAAATTGATCATCACATTGATTGTTGACATCAATGACAATATATCCAACAATCTCCCCCTTTTTCATTAAGGGAAAGACACTAACTTCATATAAAAAAATCCCCCTGTGATGATGCTTTCTTCTTATTAAGTTTTGATTCTTTTCTCTTATGAAGTTTTCTCTCCCCCTTTGACATCAATGCCAAAGGTTTTTGCTTCTGTGGTAAATTTTTGTATGTTACTGACCAGAATCTAAACTTGGGTAACTCTTTCTACAGTCATGTTCTGCCTGTCATAGCTGAATGAAGCCCCCTGTTAATATGCTCTCTTTCTTCTTCTGACTACTCTCCCCCTTTGTTTCTGAAAAGGTATCTCTTCCTAACAAGGTTTATTCCCCTGTTAATTTACTAACTTCTTATCTTAGTTGATTGGTATTTTTGTGTTTCAAATGAGTAGTCTTCTTGATACAAATTTTTGTGGTGATCGAGTCTTTTCAAAAGTTAATCTAATTACTTTCTTATTTACTAACCAAAACTTCCCTTGAATTTTTACTGACTGTTCTCCCCCTTTGTTTCTAAAAGGGTATCTTTTTCTGCCAGGGTTTCTCCTCTTGCTATCTCTGCAGGATGTCATGGACCTCATTTTGTACACCAAAATGCTTCTCATGTGGATGTCATTTTCCTACTGGAACACTACGCAATTGTAGCTCATCTTATTCAAACAACTCTTGAATCTGCCCATTGATTCTCATCGGTCTCTAACCAGATGTATCCATATTTATCCAAGATTCTTCTTTATTGTTAACTGCTCTAAAATTGTTTGAGACAACTTTATACTATGCATGTCACATGACTGCAATTATTTTTGCAGCAATTAACTTCACTCTTGTTCACTTGTTCAGTATTTTCTACCCACATCTGTGAGTGTCCTAGTTTCTTGAACTTTGTTCTCTGATCTTCTATTACTGTAGCTTCATTTTTATTCCATGTTCCATTTACTCCTTTTTTCGTACTGTATGAAGTATTTCTCATTGATTGTTTTCTTGAGTTCCAACATTTATAGGCTTTGTGGCCATATCCACCACAACTATAGCATCTCATAGTGTAACAATGTGCAACAGTATGTCCAACATGATTGCAGTTCCAACATCTTATACTGTTGTTGGACCCACCAAATTGTTTTCTTCCATGATGCCTACAATCCAAGGCTTTATGACCATATTCATTACAATAAAAACAATAATCGTTAAAGACACTCTCATACCTTCTTTGATTCATCCATGAAGGTGTCTCTCTTATGAACTTTCTTTGAGGTATATGAATAGCTTTTGGATGTCTTCCTTGATCTGATCTTGTAAATTTTGTAGTGTTTCTTTTATTCTTTGAATGTGAAGAAACTAAGTCATACCTACTTTCACTTTTTACAAATGAAGGAGTTATTTCAGACCTGTATTCATCCTTTACAACTGAAGGAACCGTGTCAGACCTGTTTTCACCTTTTAAAAATGAAGGACCAACATCATATTTCTTAGGAGTACTGATTTCTTCCTTGTTGTATCCAAGACCGGATTTGTCATTTGGTGATCTATGACTATCCAAGATCTCATCCAGGGTCATGGAGTTGTTCAAGAACTTGATTTGGGTGTCTGATTTCTCAACCTTGTTTCTAAGATTCAAAACTTCTCTTCCAGTGCATGTCAGGATTCTTCCTTTTTGTTCAACTGGTTCCTTACTACCTCCTCTCTCCTTTTGTCTTCTTCAAGTTGGATTTTAATATTGACATATCTTTCCCTTCGTTCTTTTAGATCTGCAAGGTTTTTTCTTTGTTCATCATCTTCCTTCTTTTCTTCTTTTTCTTGACTGATTTCATTTTCAGTCTCTTGAATTCCTCTTCCTTTTCTTTACTGATTTCATTTTTCAGTCTCTTGATTTCCTCTTCCTTTTCTTTTGTTAGATCAAAAACTTTTGTTTTCAATATTTTGATCTCTTGGTCTTTGTTTTCTAACTGAATCTTTTGCTCAGATACAATTTCTTCATTGTCTTTCATCTTTTCTTTTATTTCCAGGATATGTTTATGATTTCTAAGCTCATCATCTTCCTTCTCCTTTTTTGTTACTTGACTAATTTCTTTCTTCATCTTCTCAATCTCCTCTTCTTTCTCTTATAACTGATTTTCCCGCTCATATATTATCTTTTCATTGTCCTTGAGAATTTCCTTTATTTCCAGAACATGATTTTGACCCTTTTCAAGAAATTCTTTAGTGTAGTCATGAAAATAGCTATAATCTGATTCATTATGGTCATAGAGGTATTCACAGAGACTCCAATCAACCTTTTGTTTGGCCTTTGATGGTTCCTCTTCTTCTTCCATGGGATAAAATCTAACAGAACATTTTGTTATTGTATCTCAGTCTTCTTCTTTACTTGTAGGGGAGGATTCAATATCACTGTTATTGCAATCGAAATATTTTGGAGAGTCCTTACCTTTATCGATGGCTGAGTCTTCATATTCATCCTTGATAGGAATGTCTTATGTGTATTTACTTTTGACTTGATACATCTTTTATAACTTCAGCCATAAGTCCTTGGTGGATGTGCATAATCCTATGCTTTCCTTGACCGTATCTGATAATCCATTGAGAAGAATCTTCAATGCCACTTCATTGTTCTTCCTTTCTCTTCTTTGGACTGTAATCTTTGATAGATTCTTTGATGTAGTTAAATCCCAGGGATTGCTTACTACTGAATTTCAAAATCCAAATCCTATTGACTTCAAATACCATTTCATATTTTCTCTCCATGAAGAATAATCTGTTCCATCAAATAAGGGATCTTCAATTGCGGAGAGAGGCATTTGTCCACCTATTTCTTTAGGATCTACCTTCTAGTGGTTAAACTGTGTTTTGAAGGAACCCCCTCTGATACCAATTGTTGAACACACTGCCCACACTAAGAGGGGGGTGAATTAGTGTGTGGATTGTTCTAACGTTTTCTTCTCATAGGTTAGCAGTTAAAACATATTTGAACAGATTAAGAACAGTCAAATCATAATCACAATGGACACAGAAGATACCAGATGTTTGTATATAATTTATATGAATATATGTGAATATAATAATAAAGATTTTCCTAACACCAACTAATTTGTTTCAGCACCAACTGAAGTAAGGAGCACCAACTCTCAGGTAAGATCCAACTTGCTACAACACCCAACTTGCTAATAGAACATAGTCTATCCAACTAGAGTTCAACCAACTCTAGGAGAAGTGATTCATTATTGAATCAATTCTATCTCATGATCATAGGTATACCATAAGCACTCATCACTGCTTTTCATATTCTCTCTAAGATTCACGCCTTCTTCACTTTATCTTTCCTCTAAAATTTTCACACCTTTTTCACTTCTACATCTCTCTTATATTTGCATGGACCTCAAGTCCAGATACTCCTATTCACTATGCAAGCCACTCTTCATCCACAAGCGTCGTTTCAAGTGAACCAATCATGGTTGTATTTATACTTGTTTATGCTCAAAACTTGTTTAAGTTATTGAGCCGACTTGTGCAACAATTTATAACTAACTTGTCCATTTACAATATCTTTTGGGACCACCAGATCATCAATAAATATCTTCAACGTTACACCTAACATCCCCTTTCCTTTCACAAATCGATCACATCATGGATCGATTTCCTTCATCTCAATGATAACAAAGATCGACGCTTCCTTTAAACTAGTTCATATGATCAATGGTGTAGAACCACATGATTAACAGTTTAAGCGACCCATGCATTCTTCTCTTTAAAATCTCTTCACCATATGACCAATGGTGGTGATCTCACGTTAGGTGAGATGAGCGCTTGAGCATTTATCGATTCAACGGTCACAATTCAATCTCCTAAAATGGATGATTGTTGGGACTTTGGGTATTCTCCCTTCAGGTCTTAGTGACCTCCAACATTTCAAATCTCTCGAATACGATATCACCGAATAGATCAGACGGTTCACATTACATATCAGAACCAGATAGTTGGTTAGCGTTAATCCTTAGACTCATCCTTTATTTCTTAATCCAACATCTAGGACTTAATCAAGCAATGAGATGTATGGCCACCTTTTACTCCACGACTTTGTCTATTATTCTTACACTATCCTTCAACTATATTTTGATCAATGGTTGATAGTATACCTGACATCATATCGACGGTTGAGATCTCCTTCAGGTCTTTAGACTTCGTATCTTTCAATTCTAAACCCCTCTTTCCTCCATACGTCAATCTTTCGGAGCTGACAAATGGTTGATGCGTATCCCTCTTGGATTAATGGTCGAGATATCCTCGGGTCTCCAAACTTTGAAGATTTTAAATCTCAACCTATTCTTTCCTCCGAAGTGATCACATGTTGAGTTAGTCATAAGACGGTGGAGACCGCTTGCTGTCGGTTAATGTTTTCACTTACACTATACTTCCACTTTAGTATATCGACAATTGAGAGTGCTCCTGAAGTGATATTCATATCGTATGTCTCGTGTCCACTTCGGGTCTTCAACATTCAGGACTTTAGGAGTTTGGGCGAGTGCTGGTGGTAAAACTCCCAGAGTGACATAACTTACTTGCATCACTTGATGATGGGCCACGAGCCGAGAAACTTCCACGTATCACTTATTTTCATGATTTTCACATACCTGAAATGATGATTTCAACTTGACACTTGTTGTTTTCTAACTGTGCCATGTGTCCTTGCTGACGTAGACTACTAATGTGGTCTGTCACAGTTTCTTGCTGACGTCGATGTAGATCTCCCAATGTGACACATGTTCATTTCCTAGATCTAACGATCAGGATAGTATCTGAAGGGTATCTCATATCGACGATTGAGAGTAACTTCGGACCTTCATCCTTTGGGACTTCGAGACTTTTGACATTTCTTAGTGGTAAAACTCCCGAAGAAATTCTCCCAGAGTGATGTAACTTTCTTACGTCACTTATTGACATGGCATGAGCCAATTTCCTCTTGACGCTTGTCATCATATAATTATGCCATGTGTATTTGTTGACATGGTCTATTGACATGGTCTTCCGATGTGGTCTGCTATGTGTCCTTGCTGACATGGTATTCCATATGCCCTTTTACTGATGTGTTCTTCTGACCAATAGCCCTGATCCAATGGTCCTCGTTTCTCCTCAAAATCCAACAGTCCTTATTCATTTCGGATTTCCGTGCTTCAGGTATTTGAAATCTCAAACTATCCTGAGTGTAAGCTCCTTGCATCTTTATACCAAAACGTAAATTTTGTTTGTGATCATGATCCTAGATCGATGGCTTGATCTGTCTGCATTGCAGCTCCTATAGCTTATCCTGTCCTTCCACTCAGAATGATCCAATGATTGACGAAGATTTGCATTTTAGGAATTTCAAATCTTAGACTTTCCAGAGCACAACCTCTTCGCTTCTTTGTACATGAAGTGCATTTTGTTCGTTGATCAGGTTATCTATATCAACGGTTCAATTTATTCTGCGATGCATCTCTTGTAGCTTTATCCTATCCTTCCACTTTAACACAATCTGAGGGATGACGGGAATTAGGTTTAATCTGACAACTAACTAATATTGAGCTAATCAAAATATTAACCTTTTAGCCCCGCTTATCCTATCCTTCCACTTTGATATGATCTGACGGCTGACAGGAATTTAGGTTTGATCTGACGGTCGATGGATATTCAGATATTTGAAAACACAACCTATTTACCCATCTTATCCTATCCTTCCACTTGATTTGATCTAATGGTCGATGTGGATTCCTCGAAGCATATTAACAGTCGACAATGATTGTGGAACCAGAACTTGTGAGTGATTTAACTTGACACCCAAATTCTGTAATTTGAAGTTTTGTGTTGTTGGTGAGTCAAACACAATCGTTGATCTTCGAAGCTATAAGATCGAACGATCGTGATTAATTGTAGAATTGGAACTAGTGAAATATTTAATTCTCCATTCGATCTCTGCAATTCATCCCTGTCGTTGATTTGGTGATTGCGCATCCGACGATCACGACTTAATCTGACTTAAACTCATGGTTTTTTGGATCAATCGCAGTCGTGGATCTTTGAAGCTATGATATCTAATGATCCAGGCAGACCGTGGGATAGTAACTGGTGAGTATTTTATATCTTCTTTCTCTCCCTGCATTTCAACCCTGCCATTTATTTATCTTCCAGATCCGACGATCTTGATTTGAACTGAGTTTTATCACGCTGTCTCTTCTAAGCTTTTGATATTCATTCGTTAACTCTCCTGAGATTTAATATTTGTTTGACATCTTTAATTATATACTATTTGACTGATCATCCAACGTTTCTTCTGAAATTCATTATGCCATCTCTTCTAATCTTTGATCTTCATTCGCTAACCCTCCTGAGCTTTTATCATAGGAACATTGTTTATCATATCGTGATCAATAATAATCACAAATTTACTCATATTTTTCGCTTCTTTTGATATATTGTGCAATGAGATTTTATTTTTGAACTTTGATATTCATATTGTTCGCTCCTCGTCCCGAGCTTGTGCTTTCGATATATGCATACTATTTGACATATTCTACAAACTGATATACTGTTGACATCAATGACAATCTTATATGTGGTAATTCATCATTAACACCGGATCATCACATTGACTATTGACATCAATGAAAATATATCCAATAGGATATCACTCTGATTTAATGCTGAAGATATATCACTCATCCTCCCCCTGTGACCATCGCTCCCCCTAGAACTATGCCTCTGTGCTCTTTCTCCAAATATAGGGATATTTTACCAAGTATGCAACTGATAAGTATCTCCTCCTAGAATCATGGGAAGAAGAATGACTCCCCCTATGGGTATGTATCCCTCTATCTTCTCTACAATATGAACAATATGCTACCACTGTAATATGCTTTTGCTGCAAATGTTATTTCTCAACCGAAACATAGATCGCCCCTCTTTCTATGACGATCCTTGGACCTTCAAATGAATAAAACTTGTGCCATACCATACATCATTAAGAAAAATATATGTCAACAATGAAATAGATAATCATGAACAAAAATATCAACCGGGTACATCCTATACCAAAATGTGTGCTCACCATGCACAACACCCATGTGCATCAACCATGTATATCAACACCATACAATGTGTCAAAAGATATCATCAATGGAATGTATCAACCATATAACTCTACCAACATGTCAACCATATGCTTTATCACTCATTATATGCCTCCACCATGAACCAAGTGACATGACCATATATCTCAATCAATCAAGTGTCTCAATTGTATCATCTAATACATTATGTACCAAAGTATATGCTAATAAAGTAATACCAATGGTGTACTTTTATCCAAGAACTATCATCCAAACATATACCATATATGAGTGTATCGAACATGCAAATCAACATATATCACCTACTTGTACCAAGCAAGTACATCAACCATGCACCAATACCACAACAAAATAAATCCTCATACATGTATGCCAAATCCACCACAAAACATGTGCCAATCAAACTGCTAGTAGGTGCCTCTACCAATGTCCTAGAAGTGTATCAATCATGCATCAACTACAGATCAGACTCATCAACGATGTACAACATGATCACCTCATGAACTCATCAATTACATGTCCCAATATGTAGTCCAACAATATTCCAAATGCATGCACCAAGATAACCAACAAATATGCTTCAATAATACATCATAAGATATATCAATGAAACTCAAATATGTACCAGGCATGTACACTAAACACATCAGCCTCAACCTCCATACACCACAACAAATACTAAGCATCCAATATATACTAGAAGTGTGCCTCAAATAGATCAATGACATTTCTATCTAGCATCATCATGATATATCTCATAACCAAGGTGCCATAACTTCACTGTCGCAACCAGCATTGTTCTTCAATAGAAAATTCCTCAATCCATACTCAAGGGCTAGTACCATGTATCCAAGATAGTATTTAAACACTCAACCATATGTCATCATCATATATAATGTATGCCAACAAGTAATCATGAAAACCTGGAGAAAAAAATGTTAGACCCTGCAACAAACCATGTCAGACTCTCCAACACAATTTATACCATCACATCAAGCTGCAACCCATGTGTATAACCTTTTTCCCAAGGCTTTTACCACATATACGTGGTTTGTTGCACAGATAGCGCCCGTATGTACGTGACCTATTCATAGGTCAGCCTGCGTATGTACGCAATTGTTACCAATGTAACCCATGTATACTTCTAAAGATGACACACTTAAGCTTACCTTAAGGATTCCATTCTTCTTTGGTTGTTCAGTCTTCTTCACCCACTTCTGAAGGTGTCCCTACTTCTCAGAACTTGAGCTCTGAGCTTCCATATTTTCAAAAATGTCTTCCTTTCTAACTTCATGCCTTCTTTTATTCATGCTATATGAAGTCCTCATCATGGAATTTATTCTTGTGTTCTAGCAATCCTGGGATTTGTGGCCAAATCCACTACAACTGTAGCATCTCATGTTATGACAATGAACAACAATGTGTCCTATTTGATCACATCTCCAACACATTATGGTGTTATGAAATATTTCATTTTCTCTCCTTTCATAAAATATGCATTCCAAGGCTTTGTGACCATATTCATTACATGAATAACATTGACCATGAAAAACACTTTCATACCTTTGCTTGGGTGTCCATATTCTTTGAGGTATAAAGATGGCTTTTTGATGTCTTCCTTGCTTTGTTCTTTTGAAACTTTTCTTGCCTTGTGTAGATGGTTGACTTGCAATGTTGTCTTCATCCTTTGAGAGTGAGGGACTTACCTCATGCTTATTTGAGGTGCTTGCTTCAACATGAGTATCTTCTTTATTGTATCCAAGACCTGATTTATCATTTGGTGATCTTTGAATTTCCAAGATCTCATTCAAGATTGTTGAGCTATTCAAGAATTTGTTTGAATTTTCTACTTTCTTTCTAAGATCAACAACTTCATCTTCTAACTTATGACATGACTCTTCCTTTTCATTTACTTGATTCTTCAATAGTTCCTCTACCCTTTTGGCTTCCTCAATTTGAGTCTTGGGATGGACAATAATTTCAAGACTTTTTCTAATCTCATCATCTATATTCTTATCTTCTTTTTCATTCATTAGTCTTTTGATATCTTCTTCCTTTTCTTCTAAATGAGTCTTTTTAATCTCTTCTTGTTATTTGAGCATTTCCTTTAACTTCAAGATGTGCCTTTGATTCTTCTTAAGAATATTTTTAGTGTTATCGGAAAGATAGCTATAGTCTATATAGTAATGATCAGATTTGTATTCATATAGACCCCACTCAAATTTCTTTTGAAGTTCTGATAGTTGTTCTTCTATTCTTTCCATGGGATAACTACCATCAAACTCTACACAAACTATTTCTAGATTTTCTTCTTCACTTGTAGAGAAATATTCAACATCATCACATTTTGAATTATTGAAATCAAGGGTTTGTAAAGATTATTTACCTTCATTTGAAATGTCTTCAAGATATTCCTTTTTTCCAACAACTTCACATGATTCTTTGCCTTCATTGATCTTGATGGAGTTGTCTTCAATATATTCCTTCTTTCTTTGGTATGTCTCCTCTAGCTTTATCCATAGATCCTTGGTGGAAGTGCATTGTCCCATGCTATCTTTGATAGAGCTTGGGAGTCCACTAAGAATGGTCTTGAGAGACAATGCATCATTCTTATTTCCTTCCCTTTGAGCTAAAAAATTTGACTTGTTCTTCAAGGAAACTGATCCACCAATGGATGCCTTCCAAATACCCTCTCCCATTTCCTTCAAATGCACTCTCATTTCTATTCTCCAAGTAGAATAGTTTTTCTCATCAAGGATTGTAACTTCATCATCCATTTGTGTGTCCATAGATCTCCTCCAAGCTTGTTAAGGCTTATAGTGAAGGCCTTCTCTAATACCAATTGTTGGACACACTGACTACACTGAGAGGGGGGGCGGGGGTGAATAGTGTAGGGCTCTTTTCCCAAACTTCCCCTTACACAAAACTCCTTTTTTAGCAATCACAATTTTACTCATTACTTACTATTTTCTTTTATAACTAGTTAAATGTGAACATGTATCAGAAACATAAATCAACAACATATATCATCAATAAATCATCACCACAAGGAATACAAAGAACATAATATGTATGTACAATTTTCTTTTTATTACGGACTACACTCCTTGGATTATCAACAACAACTGGATAGAGTACAACTCTACAAAAGAACCAGCTCTATAATGCAAGACTCGGCTTACACACTCAACACCAAATGAGATGAGGCAACAATCATCAAAAGATACCAATATGTCAACAGGTACGTGACCTGTCAGTAGAGCATCACACATATGTACGTGCCCTACCATTAGTACAACTCGTGTATGTACGCGGCTAGTTTGTACTACAACCTGCGTATCACTTCTGAGTTTCTTAGGGTTTTCTCTTCAAGATAAAATCATATCCTATGCAACCTTCAATCACATTTACTTCTGTCTTTCACTGTCCAATATGAACCATAAAAAATCTCAACATATCCATACTCTCCAACAACTTATACTCATGCTCCTCAACCATACCATATGAGTGTTACTCAAACATAAGTAACCAATATATTATGGTAACCATATTAGTACTGAAACATATGAGTGATTCTCACTCCATCAACCAACACAAACCAAAGCACAACAGCCATACCAAGAATGATTCAAGCATTCACCATTTAATATGAAAGACTATCCATCAAGACAACTATGTAACCATACTAGAGTTTCTATGGTAGATCTGAGCCCATAGAATTCAGATCTGAAACTTGCTTCAGTCGTCAAGAACTTGGCACCAGATTGCACTCAAATATTCATGACTTCATCAACTGTACACACTATGTCTTCCTTTAGCTCGTGTGTGTACGTGCTCTATATCATTGCAGCCCACGTATGTATGCTCTTTGGACCACTGCTGCTCACGTACTCCTTCAGAAACTAGGGTTTTTGAACTTTCGAAACTTTCACCGTCAAGATCTCAGACTTACAGAATTGATGCGCCCATGAGATCTTCTAGCAACACTCTCTCTCATAATAGATCTCCAATATGTGCTCAATATATGTACCTTACAAAAGACCCTTTCCTCTTATTTATGCTCTCCAAGTAGCTTCTTTAGAAGCATCTTCTAGGTCACTTTGCCCACATAGAAACTTTGTCCACATAATCATTTATGTTCAAATTTTCCTAATTTTCCACCTGTCCATGTATCCAATAGCCACTCGACCACTTAACCCTCTTTCCTCATTATAGGGTTAACCTTCTCATAACTACTTTCAATAAATATAAAGTTCTCTGATTATTTGATTATTTAAATAATCCTCCTTGACTTTGTCACTTTACTTTATTTATTTAAATAATCACTTCACTTTATTTAAATAATATATTCTTTGTAGGTATTTTAATAATAATTTCTTCTTTTCAAGAACTTTGACTTCTTTGACCTTTTGGGGATTCAAGCCAACATATGAGGTTCCTTCAACTTCGTAAGGCCATAACTCTCAAACCGTGAGGAGTTATGTGATGTTCTACATACCACCAGAAATGGTATGACAAGCATTATCCATCTAGGATAGTTTCATTGATTAATTCACTTAGATATTCATCTCATTATTCCACAATTAAGAATGGGTTCTCCAACCATACTTCTTGGATAACTCAACTGCAAAGCGTTATCCCGTGAGGTATTTCACCATAAGGGGACCACTTTGGAGTTCATACATTTGTACTCCTTATCAACCATGACAAGACAATATCAATCCAACTATGCATCATATATCAAGGACAACTCATTGATCCATCGCCATCTATGCATCATCTAGCAATGACAACTCATTGATCCATATTCATCTATGCATCATATATCAATGAAAACTTATTGATCCATCTTCATCATCATATGACTATGATTCCACTTGACATATATCCATTTACATCAAGAAATCCTTTGGCATCAATCAATCCCTTGACATCAATCAATCACTTGAAATCAATCAATCAAACCTCCTTTGGCATCAATGAAAACATGATTCAATAAGGTCTTCCGACCAAATGGAAGCCTTTCCATTCAGGTTGAAGATGGTTATTTGAGCCTTCAAGTTTTCAGAGTAGTAATGGACTCTGAAGTACTTCTTTAAACCAAGCAGCCAAGCTTCAACCTCTTATCCTTTCTTAATATCTCCATCGAAAGAGGGTGGTTTGGCTTTCTTGAACTCTTCAAGATCACGACTTTTGGAATGCTTTCACTTCTTTCCTTTGCTTTGCGAATGTGAGCTAGTTTTTCTACTAGAATATACCTCAGAGTTGTTGGCTTCCTTTCCAGACGACTCTCACAATGAGTGTCCCCTGCCTCCAGGTTGGGCCTTGTTCAAGGTACTTCTCCTAGTGTGGTCACTTATGGGGCCATGTTTTCAGATCTCAGGCGAACTTTGAATTCTCTTCACATGTCATCAGTCCACATGACTGGTTGCAGGTTCATGCTACAACTGCCTATGTATGTCGGATAAGATCTACAACAAGACTACATTAATTTATGTTTGTTTTTCTTTCTCCTTTATCAATCTCTCATTGTTAGCCTTGAAACTCTATAATTTGGCCCTGATGATCCTTACAGTTTCAACTAGATCCGGAGGGGTTTCCACTGCCCTCCTTTCGTCAAATTCTTCTTCTCTATTGTGGGATCCATCCCCCATTTCATAGCATGTAACCATCCTTTAGACTTGAATTTTTCCCATGATTTATTGACTGCTCAAGTGTTGACAAAACACTTATTGTTAGCCAACAATCTATTAGTTTATGAACAATACATAGTTCAAATTTTGTAAATGCATATACATAGTAGAAAGTTTCATTCTTTTCCTCAATAAACGTTTAACCAGACTCTTTAAGAAAGAGGTAAGATAGGGTGTAACTCTTAAAGGTACTCTAAATATGTTTTTTAACCAACTCGCCCATGAGACCAAGAAGGCCAAGTGTTGTAAACATGCACTGATACCAATTTGTAACAAACCCATAATGGGGACTCAAATTTTCTCTCTTCTTAGGAGAATCAAAACCCCCATTCGAGGGTCTCTATTCCATTTTGATCTTCTAGATATTTCTAGTTGTGATCTCCATGCTCTGAAACCATATCAGAGAAAACAAATATCCTCTCATAATATCTTTGGGTTCTTTCATCCCCCTATACTTGCATATGACCACAACTATGACCAGACGCCAAGACGACCACCACGTGAATCCTTTGGAGTAGAAAACCTCTGAAGTTCATGATCCGACGTCGCATGTCCTCATGGATTTTGATGACCCTGATTTACTTCGGGACTTCAATGTTTAGGAGTTTCAAATGTTCCTACAACATTTTCCTCTGAATTACTTCATACCGAGAGTTATAGTTCGAGCAACACCTGTCCCTTGTGATTGATGGTTATGATATTCTTCGGGACTTTAGCGTTCGAGAGTTTCGAGCACTCCTACTCTTTTTCCTTTGAAGTAATCTATACCTGAAGTTCCAGATTAGGCCCCACCCATCCATATAAATCAACAACTCGGGTCCACTTCAAGAATTTGGCATTCGAGAGTCTTGGACACTCACACCACCTTTTCTCCCGGAGTGATTTCACCCGAATTCAACAATCTGTTGACACATGTCTCTTTCAAATCAATGGTCATGATTTACTTCAGTAGTTATCAACTCTCGTGACCCCACTTTCCTATGAAGTGGCTATCTTTCAAAATGGAATATCTGTTGACACCTATCCTTAGATGACAGACGACTTAGATGAACTCTACCTCTGCGACCTTCTAGATTTCTTGTTCAACACATCCCCTTTTCTCTTGGAGTGACTTTCCTCTCAAGTGTAGGATCCAACGAAACTTGTCCCTTTGGCATGGACAACTTAGATCTACTTTGACTCTTCGAGCTTCAGGAGTGTCAACCTCTCCAAACTCGCTTTCTCCTGGAGTGCTTACACCCAAAGTCGACGATCTATCGACACATGTCTCCCACAGATTGATGGATGAAAATCAATTCGGCTCTTTGGGATTCGATAGTTTCAACCTCTCCACACTCGCTTTCTCTCGGAATGATTACACACGAAGTTGAAAATCTTTCGACACATGTCCTTTCTCTCAGATCGACTGTACAGACGGACTCTGTTACTCCACGGATTTCCAAAGGAACTCACGACTATCTACCTAGCAAATTTTATAGGTCTGATGGTCGTGATCCGGCCAATAACGATTTTTTTGTCAATCGACGGTTCACAGTGATTGCAGGGCTCCAACGTGCACACTCTTTATCAAAGAGATCAACCTACACAATCTAAAATGTACTCACCCAAATCACTTTAATTGGGGTCATTGATATTCCAACCGGACGAGACCAACGACGTTGGTGAATTGTGGGCCGCGAACTAGCACGTCGACTAATTTCACCTTCATGCTTCGTAATGATTCCCAAACACTGATTTAATCGAGCGACTGGTGTTTGATTCATTAGCTCCAGTGGGTATTTGAGTCGATCTGACAACTGGGATAGATTCTCCTCCCGATGAATGGCTCACATACGTCTTCACTATTAGGTTCTTCAGTCATATACGACTCTTGTTACTCTAGTAGTTCAGGTAACTATCACTATCATGAAGTTTGACATCTCAGATATTCAAACTCCCAAAGTTCTGAAACCTTCTTGAGCTAACTCCTTTTAGCTCAGGGTTCCTAGACCCATGACACATGGACTATGAACTCTTGGGCTATGAACTCTACTCTTAGACAGGTTTTTGGTTAAGGACTTGGGAATGAGTTCAAAGTCTCTTAGACTACTGGTTTGAAGGAAATGCCTCCCTAACTCGCAGAACTTTAAGATCTAAAATAGGGCAAGGTAAACTCGTGAGGTTACCAATATGATAGCAGTTCCAAGAGGCTTTCTCCGAATCTGGAACTGTGATGTAATTTCCTAGGGAGAAATGCTTTCGAGGGATTAAATTGGAGCATATGGAAAATCAAGCAGAAGAATAAGTTCTCAAGGGAACAAATGCATACTCATATCTTAATCATTTCAATGCAGAAACCATTTATAGACACATAAATATACACATGCATCCATTATTTCCAATTCAAAGCACAAGGCATGAAAACACTTATCAGAACCATAAGGTGTGATGAAACTGCTGAAAGGGGTGCTCGTTTCCACCCAACCATAGGCTCAATCACTCCTAATGGCTTTACCACTATCCACCCCCGAGCTTAGACCATGATGCTTTGAGATTCAATCTCTTTCTTCCAGATCAACAGAAGTTGGGGATGAAGGTTACTCTCCTTCTCCTAGTACAGGAATAGATAGGAACGAAGGTTACTCTCTTTCTCTAGACTCGGTCTCTATTTCCTATGATCATAACTAAATCTCCTTTCTTAGTCCTTCCTCAGACCTGAGAGCTTAAGCTCTCATCTCTGCACTCTTCTCAGGCCTTCCTCTGCCCACCACACTTCCTTTATTTCCTTCCTCAACAAGATTATGTATGGCTTGAATTCCTAGACTGTGGTCAGGTCTGAAAGCCTTACAGATGGGTGTTCTGCCCCATCCCCTCATTAACTCTTGAGGAGGTCTTCCCACCTACCAACAAGGTTGATTTTAAGGATGGAAATTTATTTTAAAATGTAGAAACTTGGGCGAATATTACTAACCCTTCATATGCCAACCATAAATGTTTACCGATATTTTTCGTAAAAATATTCAAATTTCTAAGGATTTTATATAGTTTGTATAACATTTTGGCGATTTTTAAGTTAAAATAATTTTATCCTATATAATTTGGGTGAATCATTTTTAGAATAGCAAATCGTTTTTGCGAAAAACCATGGAAAATTATCCCATGAGTGAAATTTAACCCCTAAAATCATCCATGCCTACCAGCTTGACTATAATTCATTTTTGGGTCAGAGGTTTTGTTCTGATCCTGGGAAGCTAAACCAAGAAAGGTTCTGGTCTAGTGGAGGTTAATGAAACCATTCTTGGTCCCCTTAACCATCTCTTTCATAGAATTTGTAGTCTCTCTTAGCACACCCCCTTTCCAGCAGTCATGCAACACTTATCCATTTTCTAGTAAATAACAAAATTTACATTCATTGACCTTTTCATGCAAAGGTCCATCAAATCAAACATTCACACATATTGAGTTTGGCCATAGTCTCTTGGCCCATATAGTTATATTTACAAACTGGAGGAAACATGGGTGTTACAAACCACGTGCGATGTGATATCTTTCTAAACTATAATAAAAGCCTGAGAGCCATATCTTTGTGGAAGTAGCCCGGGAGGGGGTGAACCATGGTAACACTCTATTATGTGATTGAATGAATGTGTCTTTGGGTCTGATTAGTTGATGAATGTTGAATGAATGAAGTAATTAAATAGATCTGGTATTTTATATGCATCATAGAATGAATATTATAACTATATGTTAATGGACTGAGTAAGGGTTACAACACAAAAGCACAGATCTCACTCAATCCTTGATTGCAAACACCTGACTATTGCAGCCACCCATAGAGCTATCTCAAGTGAGACTGCATAGTGCACTCCATGCACTGTGTTTCCTTATGGGTTACCAGAGGGGTCGATAGCCTTTAAGGGATTTTGTTGGGAATATTCTTATTTATGAACCATGGTCAATCTATAATGGTCAATGAGAATCAGAATCAGAATCCGTCAAGACCAATAAGAGTAGATAGATAAAAGGGAAAGAACCAACAAATGGTTCCATTGTTGATTGATTGGAAGGCAATGGGATTGGACACATGAGATTTGTGGAATAAGTGTCAAAATCATATGGGATAGGAGGAAAAGAAGGAGAAAGAATGTGAACCTAAAAGAGGATGTTGAGAACGTGGAATCCCACAAAGGTAGAGATAGAAAGCTGGCTGAAGACAAAGGAGATAGAGTTTGTGCAGAAAGATAATAGAAACTCGAAGCTAACACCGCACAAATATCTGGACAAATACATATTCACTGACTTTCATGAAGTATTTTTTTGTGAGTTCCCACACATATTGCAGGAGTGGATCAAAAGATTGAAATACAACTATCCTACAAATTAGATTAGACATCTAGAATGGAATCATGAAGATATTGTGCATCTACAATGAGTTGATAATAAGTGTATGCGCGTAGTAGATTTCTGGTTAGACAACATTGTTGTTGGATTTATCACATATTTTTCAGTAGATACAACAAAATTGTATAGAGTAGATGGACAATAATTCTTGAAGGGACCTCAAGGTAGGTACATCCAATCATTATATACTTCCATTAATATATTTATATATAACAATGGAGTCAAACAAATAAACTTCCCTATGTTCATGGGGGAAGGGGGGAAGCACTGATAGGAAAAGAAGAAATGGAAGGAGAAGGAGATAAAGGAAAGAAGGAGGAGCCTTGGCCACAATTATGATGGAAAACGACCAGATCAATTGGATCATGGTGACAACTGGAAGGATGTGCAGTGGAGTACCCTACCAATATAAGGTGAACATCAAGAAGAGAGTCATAGCCGTGAGGGAAGGATTAGCAAGTGATGAAGAGGAGGTAGAGGATCTAAGGGATGTGGAGCAGATTGAGGAAATCCTATGTGTGACATATGAGAGGAAGACGAGAGGTCCAAGAGTGGAAGTAGAAGGAATCACTCATATCCATATTAGTGTCAGTGTGGAACCCACAAACCCATGTGTAACTAATACACCAAGAAGAACACCACCATCTAGATAACCGAATTTTGGGAGAAGGAAGATAGTAGGAAGTACATCTACACAAGGAACAACAACTGGGGGAGCCATTTTAGGAAGCAGTAGTCAAGTATCTACATCGTGCGGAGGTATTAGTTCAACATTTAAGATGGCAGGAGATGATCCAACCATCAGGTTACCAGAATTCAAAGTCAAAATGTTGGAGGACCCAGAGAAGCACTTGTTTATCTATGAAAAGATTTGGGAAGAAAAATAAATCACAGACGAGGACACTAAACTTTCATATTTAGCTATCACATTAAGAGATCGCACACTGGATTGGTATATGAGTTTAGTTGCAAACAGTCTGCCAGGGACAACCAAAATGATTGGAGATATCAAGAAGCTCTTGATAAATGAGTTCCATAAGTTGCGTTTAGAGGACCAATACATGAACGAGATGATATAGATTAGATAGAAACTAGGAGAATTTGTATGGGATATCGACCAGATATTCAAGAGACTAAATGGAAATATAAAATATGTCATGATAGATATGCATCATAGGCACATGTTCGTCAATTCACTGTTACCACACTTGAAATATCCACTGCGACAAAAAAAGTTTCACACTTAGGAAGAGGCTCTGCAGGAAGCCCTGCAACTAGAAGAGAACCAATATCAGAAGACATATCCATCCATAGAGGAGCTGAAGGAGGATCTGAAGAACTTAACCTTCCAACTAAACTAGAACCAAAACAAGGACAAAAGAGAAGTCATTTAGTGTAACACATGTAGGAAAAAAGGACACCATAAGAACGAATGTCCAACATTCATGTAGTACATGGTAGTAGGAATACTAAATCCTTTACCAATAGGAGGACTATGGTGTGAGATATGTAATAAATAGGGTCACAATCCATATCACTTCCCAATGATGCAGAAGTATCAGATAGTGTTGAAGAGGTCGTATTGCAACTTTTGCAAGTCAATAAGCCATGATGACAAATATTGTAGAACCATGGAGTTGATGAGGGAAAGAACATCAGATGCATATAAGGTACATAAATAAATGTTGATTGGGCAAGCCAAAACCCATTTTAATCAAGTACCAACCCTGTATAACACTGAACAACAACAATATAACACTGTGAAGCAACCATACAACACTGCACAGCCGCAGTATAATACCACACATCCACACTATAATATCGCAGAGTATAACTAGGTGCCTCATGTTCGACAACACAGGTATTCCAACAGAGGACGAACACCTTCAATAACCACTCACATAACCAGATCAAAGATCAACACACCGATGTTTTCACGNCATCAAACACTATTGGGTCCATTACCCAAACCTTTGTGCTACGGGTCTTTCTTCAAGGGTTGACATCAATGACAACCAACCTTAATCAACAATAACAGTTGAAGCAACAAGGCATACCATTATGGTCCGCATGCAAATCATTGGGAAGACAAAGGAGATTTTATGCACTAATGTGTAAGGACCCCAGGTGCCAGAGGATAGGAGAGGAATGCTAAGCGATCTAGCAGACCTCAAAAACTGAGACAACAACCTCCATTGGATCCTAGCTGGGTATTTTAACATCATCACGTCACTCGTGGAGAAAAAAGGAGGGACAAGAAGATTGGATAGAGATGCAGAGGAATTCTCAAAATTCATAGACACAACGAAAATGGTAGATATGAAAACCAAAAATGGTCATTTCACCTAGAATAATAAGCGAATGAGCCAACATCAGGTAGCAACAAGACTCAATAGATTCCTAGTGTCAGAGTCATTCATTATGCAAGGGATAACCTTAGACTACAACATCCTTCCATGGGGGGGATTTGATCATTGGCCAGTGCAACTAGAAGCAGGCTTCCAAACCACACCAAAGAACAAACCCTTTAGATTCGAGAAATTTTGGATGGAACACTCGACTTTCAAGGAAAATATCAAGCAATGGTGGAGTGAAGAGCAACCAGAGCAAGGGACAAGGATGCTCAAACTCTACAAGAAACTAAAATATATCAAATATAGGCTCAAGGAGTGGAACAAGGACACCTTTGGGAATATAAACCAAGGAAAGAAAAACATAGAAGAAAAAATGAAAAAACTCAAGGAAACCTGCATTTTGGAGGGCTACAATGAGAAAAGGAAAAAATAGGAGATCCATATGACCCAGGAATGGGATGAAAGGTGCCAACAAGAAGAAACTCTCTGGATACAAAATTCTTGGATCAGATGGATAAAGGAAGGGGAAAGGAAAACCAAGTTCTTTCATAGAACAACCATGGCCAGATGATCCCATAACAAAATCTTGAAGATAAGGGACCCGAATGGAATAGAAAGAGAGTCCCATAAGGACATCAAAATAATGTTGGTAAACCACTTCCACGGGATCGCCCAGGAACCCAATTAGGATAGAACGAAGGCCATACAAAAGGTGACCCAACACATCCCTTTACTAGTAACAAAAGAACAAAACAAAAACTTGATCAAACCCATTGCGGAGGAAGAAATAGACCAAGCACTCCAGGAAATGCCTAATGGAAAAGCTCCAGGCCCAGATGGGTTCACAACAGAGTTTTTCAAAGCTTGTTGGGAAGTCATCAAACATGATGTCTACAAGGTAGTAGAAGACTCTATAAGGTCAACATCCATCCTGAAAGCACTAGATGCTACTTTGATAACACTCATCCCCAAAGAAAATGAATCCAAAACTCTCGATCGTTACAGACCAATAGCGTTGTGCAATGTGGTGTAAAAGATAATTTCCAAGGTTATAGCCAATAGACTGAAACCACTACTACCCACACTGGTGTCGCAAGAACAAGTGGGGTTCGTAGAAGGAAGGAAAATAATGGACACTATTATCCAAGCCCATGAACTGATCCACACCCTGAAGCTTCAGAAAAGAGGGGGAATGATAATACAATTGGACCTAGCGAAAGCCTACAACAAAATCAGTTGGCACTATATGGTCAGAACCCTGTAAGCCTTCATCTTCACCTAGCACTGGATCCGATGGATAACCAACCTAGTATCCACAACAATCTTCTCGCTACTAGTAAACGGAGCCCCTGGCAAACCTTACTGGCCCACGAGAGGCATCAGACAGGGCGACTCATTGTCCCCCTTCTTATTCATCTTAATGATGGAAGGAATCAGTCGAAGCATAAAAAGCGCAACCGCAACAAGGGAAATAAAAGGAATCAAACCTTACGAGAATTGTACAACTTCCACACACCAACAATTCATGGATGATACCTTACTTCATGGCATGCCCACAGTCAAGGAAGCGAAAGCCTACAAATGAATATTAGATGAGTTTGGGGAAGCCTCAGGGGTTGAGATAAACCAATCTAAATCAATGATCTTATTCTTTAACACCAACCCAGATATCCAAAGCAATTTAGCCAACATATTGGGCTTTGAACGCAAAACCCTCCCAACCAAGTACTTAGGCATCCCCCTGACAGACAAAGCCTACAGGATGTAAACGTGGGAAGGAATAGTCAACAAGCTTCAAGACCGGGTAAACAATTGGACTTTCAGATCCCTCAACTTGGCAGGAAGACTTATCCTAACCAAGTCAGTTCTGCAAGCTATCCCAATCTTTATGATGTCAGTTTTCCCAACCCCCAAGGAAATTTTACAAAAAATAAGAACGTTTCAAAGGGAATTCTTGTGGCGCGGAGAGAAACAAGGAAAAAATGGGAACTAGTGGCTTGGGAGAAGGTCTGTAAGCCAAAGAAAAAGGGAGGCCTTGGGCTACATGACCCGCAAGTAACCAATGATGCCTATGGGGTGAAGCTCTGGTGCAGATGGGTCAAAGAAGCGACCACGCCATGGGTTAACCAAATATTAGTAACCAGGACAAAATCCACTTCAGAGGCACCAAGGAGGGTTCAACCATCTGGAACTTAGCCTGGCGCAACATGACCTGGATCCATACACAAAGATTTTGGGAAATAAGGAATGATAGAACCATTAGATTCTGGGAGGACGCCTGGAAACAAGAACCCAAAATGGAACAATTGGGCCAGGAGGAACTCCAACAGAAGATGATGGCACAAGGAAAAACCTGAGTTTACCTTTACTAGAAACAAGAAGCAGAACGCAACAAATGGAGAATCTGGAACATTCTCACCCCACAGGCTAGAGACCAGACTGCAACAACAGTAAAAGAAGTGGAGGAGGAATTGGGGAGAAGGAAAATTGCAGTCACTGATGGAAATGCCCAGCTAAGATGGGGGCACAAAGATGGAGGGGAATTCAATCTTAAATAATTACGCCACTGCATAACAAACCAGGATCAATAAGTTGCGACGTAACATTGGGACAAGCTCTGGAATAGCCCCCAATGGCCAAAAATAAAAATATTCCAGTGGCTAATACTACACAACCAAATCCTAACTTGGGAGAACCTAAAGAAGAGAGGTTTCATAGGCCCTTCAATATGCCACCTATGTGAAGAAAAGGAGGAAACAACGAACCATCTCTTGGATGAATTTCCTTACACAACATAATTATGGGACTGGGTGGCAGGCATTTTTCGTCAATCTAATAGGATCAGAGGAAATATTTCCACAACTATAAACACCTAGGAGGAAAAATACAATGACAACGAAGAGGTGAATTATTGTTGGACCCTCACCCCCAGCATGATCACTTGGGCAATTTGGAAGGAAAGGAACCGACGCATCTTCAGGAACCAAAGTTTGACGGTTGGAAAGATCAAGGAAACAATAACAACCATGACAAGGGAAATGGTATAGAGCCGCAACCTCTGAACAGGAGGAGAACAACTCACTGATTGGGATCTCATAATTCTAGAGGCTTTCCAAGTGAAAGGAAGACACAACCCCAATCAGGTGAGACAGGTGTTGCACCTAAGTTTAGGCGATCACAACTGGAAATCGTCACCAGAGGGCTCCCTCAAGCTAAATTTTGATGGGGCGTCGAAGGGAAACCCATGATGGACCAATATGGGGGGAGTAATTAGGGACATTCAAGGAATAATTATCCGATTGTACACAGGAAGTTTGGGGAATTCAACAAAAAACGCTGCAGAATTTGGAGCATTGGAGACAAGTTTGGAGATACTACACAAGGAAGGAATGAAAAATGTAATAGTGGAAGGTGACTCCATGCTAGTCATCAACACAATAAGGAAACTCCAAAATGACACCAAAGTGGGAACAATACAAAGGCACTGGCACTTGGCATATTATCTGTAGAAGATTCATGAGCATTTGTAGACAAGGATCACAGTGGAGTTGTGCTGGGTCCTGTTATAGCAAGATTTGCCTCACCATTGCTATCTTGCACAAAGGGCCTTTTTCCATTTCCCTATGCAGAATTTTTATCCCTTTTTGATGAATCTAGAGCTAAAAAATATACATCTTTCCACATATGTGCTCCCTAACTTCTATGCAAGATGCGTATACGCTTGCTGCTCCATTACATCTCGCGTATATCAGGATTTGTGCCAAAAAATACAAAATAAGGTCGGGTTTCCATGTCACGACAAAATATCTCTGATCCTTGGCCTTCCATGTACTGGAAATGTTCCGACTCGGCCCTTCAGTTGCATTTTGGAGGCTATAAGAGCACAATTTCGAACTATGGAAAAGAAGGAGAAAGCATTCAACTTTGAGAACAAAGTTACTCTGGAGAAATTACTTTATATTGAGTCTGCATCCCTTTGTCTCTCAAGTCTAAACACAATGTTCAGCCCCCAAGCTCTTCCCTTTTTATTGAGAGGACATATTTACCTCTTTCTCATGAGCTTGCCTTTGGTGGAGGATTGAAGTGGTGGGGACCCAGTTGGAAGGAACTTGGTTTCTTGGTTTCAAACGATGCCGACACAGAAGTCTGTAATGTTGACACTTTTGTTGATCAATTATTAATAGAAATACTCCTTTCTCGTCCTATTGATATCTTGCAAATATATGATTATTATCCATGGGTGTGTTTGTAATGTTTATTAATGGATTATGCTATCTAATGTGATAACCCCTTTTATATCAGCACTATATACTTTCTTTGCTTGTTTGTTGAGAACTTCTCATAGGTATAAATCTTTGGGTCAAAGTGCTCAACGATGGAACATCATCAAACGTTGGATCGAGGTAGGCCTCTTTCCTATATTGCACATTAGTCTATATAGCATATATTGGAATTGAGTTGATTTCTATAGTCATACCTGTCTATTGTGGTTTACCCTTGGCCATAGAGAGTTTTTCCCTTGTAACAGAAATGGCGACTCCACTGGGGAGAGATCTTCCTTCTAAGGGTTGAAGTACTTTTTCTTATTACATTGCTCTTTTTCCTTTGTGTTTATTTTCGTATCACTACTTGATAGATCCTATTCACTCTGAGTCTGAGTTTTCATCCTTTTACCCTTGCCTGACCTTGTTTTGAAGCATATACGCCCTTATTTCCTTGACAGTCACGTATACACGCTTGTTGTCTGACTACAAGAAGCGTATATACGCTTTGTTCGCCTGAACAATCACATATACCACTTCCCCTTGCTTGTTTTCTTGGTTGAGTGACTGTTGGGTAGGATTTAAAGATTGTTGAGCCTTCTTAGGTCTCTGTAACGTCTGTTGAGATTATCTGGGATGAAAAGAAGCCTGTTTGGAGTTGAATTTTTGGGCGTAGTCTTTCTCTTTGTTTTCTATTTTTAATTTGTCCTTGGATTCTGGGTTGTTTGCTTGGCTTCCTGGTATTCTGCTTGAGTTACTGCTTTTATACACAGTAGAATTCATTTGTCAAGTTGCTTATCAATCCATGCATTTTCTTTTTAGAATATTGAAAATACAAAAAACAAATAGGCATTTTGCATTGGTTGGCATTTTTGTCTTTGAATTTTTATCATTAGCTTAGCACATTTAGAGAAAGATTGTATTTTACTTCTGAATTGTAGATTTGAAATTGAAGACTGCACTGTTTTTATTAGCATATCATTCATTGAAAATTTAAAGATAGACTTTTCATTATATCCATATTAATTTTCTGGCAGAGTCATAACACCATGAGTTTCACTTCTGTACCTTTTTGAGTAACCACGACCAATAAAATTTATGCTTTAAACTAAAATTGATTAGTCACGATTTTATTTTTAAGGTGCACAAAATAGGTTAAGATTTGTTCGACAACACAGGTATTCCAACAGAGGACGAACACCTTCAGTAACCACTCACATAACTAGATCAAAGATCAACACACCGATGTTTTCACGTGGTAAAATCCCTATGGGGAAACATCCACGGCCCCAGCCAACACGACCACTTGGAGCAGTTTATTAATGCAAAGAAAAAGATTACAGAGAG
>SNQJ01S0005624.1:73811-93868 GCA_010110895.2 Picea sitchensis | reverse complement strand
GGGAAGGGACCCAAGTCCTCTTTCTCCTTTGTGTATCTTTGGATTTCATCTATCAGACCAGCTAATACATTGGTGATATTGGTCCATTGTCATTTGTTTTTGTTTTTATTTCTATGCTCATAGTTTTATTTAGTTTTTGTTTAGTTCTTGTTAATAGCTTAGTTGTTTTCTTTCTAACCTTTTACATCACAGCTGTCATGACTAGCAGAGCCCAACTAGGCATGTAAGAACTCACTTTTTGCCCACACATTGACGGAAAGAGTGCGAACACCGATTACCTAGATGATTTCTTGAAAGTTACTAGTAAAATCTCCTTGGATCTGATTTTCCATTTGTGTTCTGTGGATGTCCTTTGGCTTCCATTTGTTCTCTATTTGTTGTCTTGAAATCTATAAATATTTCTTCTATACCTACAGTTTCAGCTGCATTCGCCTTTGTATAGGTCTCTTTGGTAGTCCATAGTGGAGACCAGACACTTTCATTATTGAATCTTTCAGAATTGACATGATTCTCATTTATCCGAGATCTTGAAACCTCTCTCACATAGTCTACTTCTTGTATTCCTCTTTGGACCTTAATTTGGAATCTTTAAGAGTACAAAATTCAAGATAATGTTCTATGAGAGCCTTCACTGGTGCCATTGCATTTGCAATTTTGGCTAATACAAAACGCATCTTCAAAGAAGGTAGATGCATTTTCTCCACTTCATAATCTTTAGCAACATTCATTGAATGGCCTCTCACAAAAAAATCATTGAGAATGATGTCTTTTGCCACTGTATTGTTTTGGCCTTTACATCCCCATGTGTCCTGTAGCAGCGAATATAAATCCATTTCACAAGCTGTAAATAACTTTGAGACTAGATTTGTCTTCCTTTCATTTTTAACCTGGCCCTATATAGTTTGCTCTTTGTAAGAGAGATTGCTTAACTGATATGAAATATCCCCTGGTTCTGAGCTAGTTCCTGTCATTCTGCAAGACCTCATTTGTGTTGTTGTGCCTGAGATGGATAGCAGTCATTCACATTCTGAACAAGGACCATAAATAGAGGCTCATCTCGGAGCCTTTCAATGTACTCCTTCGTGTGGGGATCAATACATTGCAAGCCTTTGAAGAGTTCATTGTAAATGCGTTCAAGAAATGGAACAATATTATCCCACACTCGAATTGTTCCCTGATGATCCATTCCTTTATGAATATCCTTCTCATCCTGCTCCACCGAATCACCCATGACTACATTTGGGTGTTGAACCAAGAAATCCAACATGACAAGCATATTCTATACATATTTATTCCAAACAGGAATCGACATGTGTATGTTAAGACTAGGGTTTACATCAGACTGTGCAGACCATGGCGTTTTTACCCTAAATAACTTAATCAACCCTTTGAGATCCGCATAACCTGCAATCTGTCAATTGGCAATTGTATTAGTTTGTGGATGAGGCAAATAAAATTTGAAGCTTGGCGTTATGAGATTCGATGATCAGAAAGATGTACGAAAAGCCACTTCTGCGCGATTTCATCTACTCCTTTACACAATCCCGTTTTCCATCCAGAGCTGTCGAGATGGCCCTTAATTCCTTCAATGTATTCATCCCCTGATGCTCTGAGAACTCTTGACTCAGACTCGGCTCTCCAACAACAAATGTTTATGTTTTTTAGACAAAGAGGAAGAAGTGGCCTTCTTCCGAACCAATGTTTCTCCAGCATTACCTTTTCAAACCCACTGTGTACAGTTGGAAAAACAATCAGTGTAACAGAAGCACGCACAATAAGACTTGCAGTTCCCCACTTCAGTCTTCGTATAGGCCCACCCTCTTGTGATACCTAGCCTTCAGGAAACATGTGCAACCATTCTCCTTTATTAATGAGATCAAGAGCCTCCTTCATATGTGTCTGGTAAATACCAGCACCGCTTGTAATAGGGAAGCATTTGACGAATTGAAAGAAGTATGTGGACAGAGCGTTCAATAAGGGGATTTAAGTGAAACTCATTATTTGTACTTGACTTTGACATGTGGACTCCGTTTAAGTCGACTTGGCGTATTAATATATCAGGGATTGAATCATATCTTGGTGCGCTGAGCACTAACACTTAGTTTAGTTTATGCGTTAAGTGGTTGAGACATGTGCTAGAGCTTTGGCTTGGGTCTTGTATGGCATATAGATCGATAGACTAGATTCATGAATTGGCTTGGGCATGCGCTGGCTTGTGAATTAGAAAAAGGACTAAATAAAGATTTATTTTATTTTGAGAATATGAGAAAAACTTATAAATGAATTTTTTTTTAGGAAAACTAATAAAAATCCATTTTTTGGTTTTGCAGGTCAGAAGATAGATCAAAAATCATAGGAGTTTAGGAAAAATTTGTGAATAAGACTCATCATGATTCAGTGATGAATTCGTAAGTTATGACCTAGGACAAATGACTAACGATTTTGACAATTTTGACACGAAAAGACGTTTTCAAATTTTGGAAAAATTTTGAGTGCTAACAGTTAGCACGATCTATATACCTTGAAAGAGAATATGGTAACCACACCAATACTAGTATTCCCGGATTGGGAAAATACATTCCATGTACATGTAGATGCATCGACCATATCACTTGGAGATATTCTAACACAACAAAGAGTAGGATAATTGGACCATCCTATAGGATTTGCTAGTAGAAAACTGTCCGAATTGGAGCAGAACTACAAAACTACAAAGAGTGAAGGCTTAGCTATGGTATATGTGCTTCCAACAATCCCCGTGCAAAAAAATTCAATCATTATTTTCTTCTGAGTCTGATGAGTCGAGGGGGGAAGATTAAGAATATAATTCACTGCAATTGAAAACTAAATGTCTTGTTTCGTTCGGTCCATAAAACCTAATTGAGATTGCATAGTGTCCCATAATTCTTCTTCTGACTTTGTTGGGTGCCACATTATAGGAAAATGAAACCTCAACCCAATCCACTTGATACCACAAGACTTAAGACAATTAAGATACCTTTGAATACAGTCCAAAGAAGTGTCTAAGTGAGAGTAGGAAAGAAGATCCATACACTTTTGTTATATAGTTAAATATTCGTTTCTCCTTTTAAAACAATAGACTACTTCTAGCCTATTTAGGGATATCCAATGCTCGTAGAGGGTAATATCCAAAATTTGAACATCCTTAAAAGAGGGGCCAGATGCAGGGTTATAGATCATATTTTCTTTGGTTGTATGTAATTCACTACACGCGAATTTCCATGGACCCATAGACTCATTCTTTTATGCACACTCTGTAAGGGATAATGCATTACTCCATATCAATTGATTCCTCAGAAATGAAGTAAATGCTTAAATTTTAATATCACCCACAGGTGGATTAGGGTCCTAATGATGCAATTCATCGAGAATCAAATTGTGTTGGTATAATTCATAGAGTAAATATTTATCATCCTCCTCACTATTGGAGTATAATTGTAAAAACTAATCAGAACTAACAATGTAACTAGGATTATCTGCTACCAGAGCCCTAAGATAGAGAATTAAATTGTGCTCCTTGAGATATATAGAATAAATAGTGGAAGAAAGTCTATAGGACATAAAAACACAAGCCAAGTGACACATATATCATTTTTCATGTTGTAGTTGTTGAATATCATGAGTCAACTTACAAATTTCCAAGTGGGCCTCTTGTAATTTGTTCCTCTCCAATTGTTGTTGCAAATTCGCTTCCTTCTATCACATCCTCTCATCATCCACTTTCTTTTCCAATTCATTGATCTTACGATTCTATTTGGAAATCTTCTTCTTCAACTGATCATTCTAAAACTATTCCTTCAATTATAGGGTAGTAAGTATCGATTCTTGAGTACCCCTCTGATAAAAAATACTTCCAGTGGAAATTTCTCCTCTTGGTGAACCAACTTCAACATTAGGTGCTAGGTTACCAAAGTCTAGAAGAGGAGACTCTTCTTCTACATGCAATAGTTATATCATTTCATTGACTTGGTCGCCATCATGTGAAGCAGATGCTGACCAATCATTCTAATCATCGATAACCTATATGACGGAATATAACCCTTGTTTGGATTCATACATCTGCAGTTTCTCCTGAACCAAATTTTTACACAATTTCCGGTTATCCCTTTTTAATCACTTTTTAAGCCTCTTAATTTCTTGCAATATTGTCAAAAATAATCAACAAAGTGTAAAGGACGATTTTCTTATTAAAGAAAATTATTCGTGCATCCCTAAATGGTTTATGTACCTTAATTCATTTATCTACTAGAACATCATTCTCAGGGGTTAAATTAAATCATTCTCCTTCATGGTCCTCAATAGGGGAAAACACTTCTTCCTTTCTAGGTTTTTCATCATATGGAAGATGAATTTGATGCTTCTTCGGGATGGGAGGGACACCACTCTTTTGTTGAATTCTAGTAGAGTGACAAATTCCTATATATTCCCTCTAGAATCAATTATCTCGAAGATTCTACACCTTTAATGATTTCAACATCCTATTAAACAAAAGTGTCCCTTTTCATGTCTGTTACAATCATGAGGCTTTCATGCATATCTTGAGTATCTGAACCCTCTTGAAAATCTTGAGCATTTTCTTGGAATCAATGAGTGTCTTTTTCAATAGTGGAAACTTTAGGAAAATGTTGATTGTTTTGTACCATATGACCATGCTCAAAAAAATAAATCCAATCCCATTGCATCGAAAATAAATCATCTTCAACTTGTAATCTTATCAACCCATGATGGGTTAAACTCGTTTTAGGGTTTTTTCTTTTTCTATCCTTTGTACTCATCAACTCAATTGAAGGCATGATAAAATATGGGAGATTGACATACCTCTGGTGTCTCAATTGTATTAAGAGCTTGAAATGACATCCATAAATAAACTTGTACCTTCCTTCATAGATAAATTACCTTTGCATGCAAAGGGAAACTTCTTTCCATAGTGTTGGAAGAGAAATCCTTTGTATACCCTTTTTGTTGCCTTCGAGATTCTTGTTCCTTTCAATGAATTTCTGGTGGAGAGTGACTACAAAATAACTTTTCCATTCGAGTGATCTTTCCCCCTCTATGGATAACCCTGTTATTATGGAAATATTTTCTTTTGTGACTTGGATAGTGTTGACGTGGGAAAAATATCCCTTTTTCAACAGCAAGGGTTACCCATGATAAGAAGTCTAAACCCGACCTCTCAGCATTTGGAGTAAGGAATCCATCTGAATTTTTCAAGGGCTCGGGAAATAGTCCACTCAGAGAAAAGATAACAATATGAATAACTGATTGCAAATACATAATAGTATAACATTTAAACAATCATTTATGGTTGTATTCCCATGAATTTAGAAAACCATTCTTCGAAGAACAGAAATAAGAATGCATCCATCATACATAATATTAATCTACAATATGAAGTACATCCTTACACAACCTAAGTGTGGAGAAAAACACAAAGGAAATGTCCACAATATGCCCAACACAAGAATCATAGCTCTTTCGAAAGTATCTTGGACAAACATGCTTCTCCTCATTTAAAATTTTATGGAATAGTATATGAAAACTCTAAGGAGGGATTCTCAATTTTAGTTAACATTGTATTCCCGATATAGTTCCAAAAATGTAGAATGCTTGAAGAGACAAAAATCCCCTCACTTGGATACAGTTCTCATATTTATTGAGGTTCATCTTGAATCTTGACCTTCCATATTCCCCCTATGACCTTTCATTTACAAACTTTTTTCCTTACCCATTTCATAATGATGAGAGAGCAAGGACAACATAAATTTTTATGATTTAATGTCTAACATGAAGTTACAATTTGAATTCATAATTTAGTGTTGGTGGGCCATTATAGATTCTGACCATAATGCATTTCACCCACCATGGAGACTAGTTTGGACATGGGGAAAATATTCATAATCCAAGTTTGATAGTCAATCATCATGGGGTTTATGATTCCTCTTCAGCCATTGAATTTAATTTCATTTTATTTCTTCCTTGTAGTTGTGGTAGCTCTTGTCATTGTTTCTCTATCGTCCTTGGTTGTAGGTTGCATTTGCAAGGGTATTTTTGCACACTGGAAGGATTATCTTTGATGGGTGGAATTTGTGCCTTCATGTTCTTATTTCCTCACATGCCCCCTATCCATATTTTTGAGTGTGACCTCCCTTTGACAATGCTACCTGGAACCATTCAACATGCAATAAATGAGTGACCTCAGAGTAACCTTAAAATAAAATATTAAAATCAAGAATTTGAACCCATAGAACTAAAAAATTAATTAATTTAAATTTCATATAAGCTTCCCTAAATTCGATTCCTAGTTCCTCTTCTTGTAGTTGAGGTATTGTGTTCCCTAGGAATGTTGACAAAGTGCCAAATATTACTCCTGAAAAATGTGAACAATTGATGATGTATTTCTCAAATCACATGACAGTGGAGTTATAGATATCATAAATACATTTCCAATGGTATAAGGAATGTGCAAAATGGGCATCTGAGTCAAACGTTATGGCAAAAATATGAAAGAAAGTTTGGTGGGGCCCTGTCCCTGTTTCAGAAGAGTTCCCAACAAATCCTCCTCTATGTACTGAAGAAGGTCCCAACAACTAATCCTATCAAGTTTGACAAAGTTCCCATCAACTCCTCTAGGTGGCATTGAGACTAATATTCATAATGGATCTAGTAGCATCGATGATGTTTTTCTCATAGGTTCTATTTCACCTTTTATTCTTTTTGACTTGATCTTGTACTTGGGTTAAAAATGGGGAGGCACACGTGATTAGAAAAGAGAGGGAGGAATTGATTTTAAATAACTAAAGGTTAAAAATCATTAAAAAGGGAGGGATGGTCCCCACCTTCCACTCTACCTCACCTTCCAAATGTACGATATGATGACTTAGTTTATTTTATTATAAAAAGGTTTTAACATAGCATGTGTATAAGAGGAAAGGGGTGGCATGCCACGCCCCCTCCTCCACCACATTCATGCTACCATGATGAGGGGGTAGTCATGGGGCATGCCACTCCCACTCCTACACTTCATTCTGTGTTGGGGTTAAATTATTGGTATGGAATAGTCTCTTATATATATGTGGTGTGTACAAATATCCAGGTGAATACCTATCATGTTTGTGTATTCCCATGCAAATTGTTTAGTCTATTCTTGTAAGAGATGAACTAGTTGTTACTTTTGTGAAGTGGAGAGCCTGGGGTTGATATTCATTGTCTTCCTTGGAATGATTTATGTGGGAATGATACTGAGCATTGTTTCATAACCATGGGAAAGTGATCTGAAGAAATATTCGTAGTATTGTTTCCTTGAATAGAGGTATGCATTACATAGTCACAAAATTGGAAAATTGGCTGAGAAGATGAATGAGGGTTACTAAGGAAGCCACTAATTATGTCATCTTCTAAGCTATCCTTAAGGAAAAGTGATCTATCCACTGTGAGGAGTTGTTGAACATTCTTATTGTCACCATATTATTCTTCTATCCCCATGGAAATTTCAGGCATTGTGCATGGTTTGGCTTGGGGATATAGAGTAAGGTTTTTCATGGAATTACCCTGTGATATGGTCATATTCCCCGATATGTAGCCAATATAAGCATCATTCGTACTTAACCATGGCATACTCATGATTACAGGGTAGCCCTAAAAATTGGAATTTAGTTACAAAACAATGAATTCAAGTAGATATTTCCATGAATCAACAAAAACAATGATATCCTCTAAGATTCCCTCAGGCTTGATCGTGGATTTATCTGTTAGTTGTAGGACCATGGGAGTTTGTATTAGGTGATTCAATACAACCACATGCATGGTTTATTTTGTCATTATGTTTACGGTGGCCCATACATCAATGCGAATATTTGGGATAAAATTTGATGGATTTGGACATCGACTACCAGACTGCCAGGATCTGTGTATTTGTCATTGAATAGTTTCTCAGTCATCAAGTCTTCCAGTTGGCTGATTACATGAACATTTTTAGGATCGTTTCTTTTCCTAATGGATTTTTTGATGCATAGTTCTTTAATGTTTTTAGAATATATGGGGGTATCCTTAGTGGCTTGGAATAATGGGATTTTGACACACACATTCCATAATTCACCTAATAAATCAAACTTAGGCTGAGTAAGGAATTTTTCCAGACCTAAAATTTCTAGGAAGGGAGGTGACTTCTTGGCCCCTGATGACTGTGGTGGGTTTGGAATTTTAGGGAGGGTGGATTGTGGTGTAGTAAAGGGATGTTCCATGGATTTTTTATCAAAATGATTTTATATTCATTCACTAGCTTCCTGTTCATCATGTTTAATGAGAATCTTGGAATCCTTATTACCTATTGTTCTCCTTGATCGCAATTAGATGTATTGACAATCCATAGGGGAGATTGAATATGTGGGATAACTAGGCCACTCAATAGTGTAAGTGTGCTGAGCCATTTTTTTGGGATTAGGTGTGGGTTGTACAAAGAGATGAGGTATTGGAGGGGAGTTATTTGTGGGAAATTGTATTGTTGTTGTTGGGGAACCTATGGAAATTCTGGTTGTTGTAATTGTGAGGGTTGTTGGGCTAGGAATTGTTGGCCTCCAAGAGATGTTTCTCTCCAACCTTGTGTCCAATCATAACCTGAGGTTTTTTGTTGTGTTCACTCCTCCAATGTGTTGGAGGGTACCATGGTTGGGACTGCATTAGCTAGTTAGGCCAATAACTATTGAAATATTGAAAAGGTTCTTAGCCCATACCCGATTGTCGAGGCTGCCAATGTTGTTTTTGAGAAACAAAGAAAATTTGCTCCATTTCTTAGTTTGTACTCTGGTATAATGCTCTTAATCCTGGTAGGGAGTGAAAAGTACTGGTAGGGTGGTTCTATTCACAAATGTTTCAAGTTTCAATGTTATTAAGTGGGCATTCCCTTAAGGTTTGTTTTTCTTTCACCTTGGACATAATATAGATAATGATTTTTCTACATTTTAGATAATTGTGAAGACATTGAACTAATAATATCATATTTAAAATCGTCCAACAAATTACCTAATTATGCATGAGATATTACTCTAGGACATGATTTTGTTATTCTAGCTGAAATGTATCTTGAACCCTTTATGTGCTTGAAATTCCCTCTTGAATATTTCTTTCAAAGGTCACAAATATCATCATATCCACCTTGGGAAATATCCCCTCTACCCATTAGGTTTAGAATCTCAATGTAGTTGTTCTTTATTCCTCTAAGAAGAATGGTTCATAGTGTGTTATTTTCATAGTTAATATTGAACCTTTGTGATATATAGTGGAATATTTACATGCATCCTTCCAGGCCTTCATTCTCTTTATGTGTCATCCTAAAAATCTCCCCACGAAGGTCCCTGGCCTTACAATAATATTTATACTTCTAGAGAATTGTTTTTTTCATGTCATTCCATGTGTTGATAGATTTCCCACCAAGTCCCATGAACCAGTGTAGGGACACATTCTTAAGTGTAGTAGGGAATAAATTCAAATTTTTAGCATTGGAAGTGTAGTCATAACTTCGAAAGAATACATTGAATTCAAATAGGAAAGTATGAGGATCCTCGCTTGATAGCCTATGAAAATTAGGAAGTTCTAAAAGAGGGATATTCTTCATTGGTGCTTCCTCTTCAATATCCCTGAATGAAAATTCAAAGGTCATATTAGAGGTTTCCTCTTCCCCTTCCATCTTGGTATTTGGAGTTTCTTCATGATATGACCTATTGACTAATTCTAGGGTGTAAACCTAGTTGTCTTGAAGACCAACTCTGAAATGAGGCTACCTACTGATCAATTCCCCTAAATCCCCATGTCCCTCAAAAAGAGGTGTCTTTTCTATTTTTGTTTTGGTCGTAGAAGAAGGTGGAGGAATTAAAGGTATTTCCCTGTTGTTTTCTTGTTATTTCCATCATCCTCATCCACATATATATTTTTTATTATTATAACTAGTTCTTATTGCATTGGATTCTTTGGGGTTCCTTTTATTCATGCATCTATATGTTTTGAAAATGGGAAATAGAAACTCGCCACAAAATTTCCACGGTGAATGCATGGGTTATTACCTCTCGTATTACTGTTTCTATTTCTCTTTGTTCAAAATTCTTCTACTTATGCTCTAAAATTAAAAGGAAAATACTCTATATGGAATAATTGTTATCCATGATTTTGGTCGTCGTGATGATGTATTGATTATGGTGTAATCAGGCTTTTCATTAGAACCTTCTCCAGAGAAATGTTACTTTTATCTCTTTCCAGAAATCATAGTTTTGAGGAAGGTTCGCAGGCTACCAATACATTTGCCTGTGAGAATGCATGATTCTCGCAGGCTGCCTTAAGCCAGGGTGCAAGAAGTTTGCACTGTGCCTAACTGTTAGGGTGCGAACTCTTTCTAAAGAAGGGAAAAAGATTAATTCTCGAACCTTCTAGAAGGGAATCTTCTAGAAGGATGAGATGGCATTCGAATGGTTATCTAAGTACTGGCTTTCCTGATATTTTGGGATCATTCCTATCCAAGTAACTAATACATTCTCTCTTATATATTGAGGGGATTTTCATGGAAAAGGTTAGAAGAAAACTAGCAAGAGATTTATTGAAGAATTAGTGTAACGTTGTATGAAGAACTGATGCTATAGCAGCTAGGAACACAAGCAAGGTTATCAAAAGTGGTTGATCTTCTTCATGCATGAGCAAGTGTGTGTGTCAGAGCTAGGAGCCATCAAAAGGAGGTTTGCAACATCAAGGCTTAGGTTGTAATTCTTTCTTTCTATCAATTTAATACAGTAATATGTCCCTTTCCCATAAAGCTAATGTCACTTTATTGCATAACTCCTTGATCAGATGCATAGATTAACTGTTGAATATATTGAGTTGTCTTCACTTCGATTGGTTTGTACTGTTGTGATCTGGACGACACAAGAGCATTGGAGCGAAGCTGGAACAACAAAGACCCAAGGAAGTGATCATAAGGTATGTTCATGATTCTTGCATCCTAGTTCATTCAATAGTCTAAATCTAGGGAAAGAGTATTATTCTGTCCTGTTTTGTTCTAGATCTAGGTGGATCTAGGGAGATCGGTTTGTGTCCGCACTTACGGATTAATCCTAAAAAAAAATTGGTGACTCCACTGGGGAGAAATCCCATTTTTTTTGGTGGCTTTTTGTATTTTTCTGTGGCCATTTTCTCTAGTTTCATTTTTTGTCAATCTCTGAGTCTTCAGGATATCCTGATAGACCTTCTAGGTCCAGAAGCCTTTGTCAATTTTGCTTTAATTTTCAAAAATTTTCTTATGTTTAGGAGTTCACGCACTGTGTTTAACTGCAGACTATGAGAATCAGTAAGGTTCGCACCCTGCTCATAGGGTTCAGTGCGAGTACCTCGCACCTTGCTAAAAGGTTGCCTGCGAGAATCATAGATTCTCGCACTGTGTAACACTGCTTGCCTGCGAGCAAGATTTTTGAAAATTTTGAAATTGATTTTTGGTTTTTCTAACTGCTCAGATCAGTTGAATTACCTCTTTTGGGTTTATTGGATCATTGATTGATATGTTTCTTTCTTTAGTTTGCATGCTTGAACAGTTTTAGGGTTTCAAGGTTTTTCTTGTCCTTTGTAGCTTGACTTTCTTTTCTTGACTCTTATTGGAAAATTTATTCTCTCTACTTTCAAGAGCTGAGTGTGTCTGATTGGTTGAGAACCAGTGATTGGTTGAGAGTTAAGTGCTTGGTTTTTCTCATTTTTTTATTGGTTTGAAAGAACATTTTTGTTTGCATTGAGAAGACTAATTGGTTTGCTCTTTGTTTTTGATTTCATTGAAAGAGTTGATTGGGTTGTTATTGCTTGAATCTTTATGATTTGATTTTCTATCCTCGTTAATAAGAGTTTTTTTTGGAAAGTGAACAACAAGTTTTTCTTTCAAAAACATTGTTTTTTGTCTTTTAGAAAACATTGAAAAATCAAATTTTTGAGTTTATTGAAGTATTTGAAAAAGACACATAGAGAATAGTCCTTTGATAATCGATTGTTTGCATTGACATTTGAAAGGAAATGGTGCATTGCATTGTAGTACAGGGTTGATTTGGAAAATTTTCTCTCTCTCCCATCAATAGGATTCATTGAATGAAAAGTGTTATATTTCATTATCATCCTTGCATTATTTGGGTCAGAGTCATACAACATGAGTTTCACTTCCATTACCTTTGAGTAAACAACATCTTTTAAAAACATTGCGTAATCTTAAAATGTATCTAGTAACTCTTTTCTAGGGCTCTTTTACACCAACATTTAGCTAGGCTAGTGCTTTGGAGTAGGAAGAGAGATACACTCTCCAAAATCTCAAAACACACAATAGCATCTTGAGTTAGGGAGTGTTAAATTCCATTTGCAACATATTGTTCTGGGAAGCCCTTCTAACACAAGGGTCAAGCACTAGGTCACGTTGGTGTTGGCAGAGTTACTCACCCTGCTTTGTTGACATCGATGTAGAGATTTCACGTATTACGGGGATCACTCGGAGGTATACCCACAATGATGAGTGGAAGCTTTTTGAGTTGATTTCGGGCTAGATACCCTGCCCTTGCATGTGGATCGGACTGACGACTGTTCCCCCAGACTATACTGTTGTTTTTGGTGACCTTAGTGCCCTGTCTCTCTAGGTTCTTACCCAAGGTGACTGTGGAGGGGAAAGTCTTCACGGTACCTGGAATTGACGTTGATCAAACTCACTCGGGATCCTTGGAGGGTATACCCATGATTATGTGTGGGATCTTGCACCAGGGTGTAAGTCCGTTAAGCAGGTCATCAACATAACTTTTCCAACTTATCCCCGCCCCTTCTCGTCTCATTGTTGTGACATTGGATTTCATCACCAACTAGTGGCTTCGAAATTAGAAGGTATTATTTGCTTGGTGATTGCTTCCTAGATTTTGTTTACTAGCGCATGCTATTTTTTTCTCGAAGTTGACCATAGGAATTTCTTTGTGGAGCTTGTTACTTGTTTACAATTGCTCCCCCATGATGTTCACGTAGAATGCAAGGTTTATCTCCAAAACATCTGGACGGTTCTCAACCCTTTCCTACTAGTACACCTGAGGGCTCTCCTCGTCTAAGTGAAGTCCCAGTTGTTACTCCACCACACGTGGACACAAGTGACGTCCTAGTTGTCACCACACCACAAGTAGAATCAACTGACTCTCTAGAGCCTTTTCGAATTACCAATACTAGAGAGGATTATCGCATTCGCCATGGTGAACGACCTTTTGTGCGATTAAATTCCTCTGAAGAAGAAGTTGTTACATCTTCTGAATCGCTCGTTGGGCCTTCTCCCAGTGTAGTAGGCCAAGATCCTTTTTGGTCAGGTGATTTCCGACGTGTCCTTTTTGGTGCTGAGTCACCTACAGTCTATGAAATCAACCCTCCGGTGTTATCTGAGACAGAAAATACACCAGTGAATACCACTTATCAATTTGTTCTTCCTCCTAAGATGGCTCATCTTGCGAATACTATGAGTGTCCAAACCGGAATTACTGCAGCTAGTCTTGCTCCTATCAATACCCAGCGAATGCCTGATGTCAACCTGATGTTACCACCCGGTTACCATGTGTTGAATGCTTTGTTGAATGCTTCCAATCCAACACCTCCACAAACCCCAGCTGATTCTCCAGGTGGTCCTCCTTTTCTTGGGCATCCTATTCCCAGTTTTATCCCGACACTCCCTCCGTTTCCTTCTGGAAATCCTAATCCTAGTGGCACTATCCCGCCTGTTGCACCAAACCCGCAGATTCCAGTTGGTGGACAAGGTGGTATGATTCAATTTCCTCTTATTGGTCACAATCCAATTACTATGAAACCTTCAGTTGGCACACAACCTACGATCGGGGGACCAACCTCACCTTTTGGACAAAATATACCTCCTGAATTGGCCTAGTATTGGACTCAGCTTCTACAAAAATTTCCTCAAAATGCTGGGGGGAAGAAACCTGCCCCTACTATCGGCCAACCTTATCTAGATATACCTAATCCTATTTGGGTTCAGGGTCACAATACTCAACCTCAGGTCCCTACTCAAACTCAAGGTCACAATCCTTGGGGCTACTATCCTATCCAACCACCACTGAATCAGCCAGGGTCTTCCCTCTACGGACAGATTTCTTACGGCCCTACTGGTTTGCCGACAGGGCTTCCACCCCAAATCCATCAGTACCCGCAAGTAAATCGACAGTTACCTTTTCTTGCTACTTTGGATTTGCCATATTTGTTTAGGATTCTCAATGATCCTATTCGTCACTCTCCCCAATGGCCTGCTATTCCTGCCAAGCTTCCATCGAACATTCCTAAATTCGATGGAAAGGCGGGAGAGGACCCGAACAATCACGTTATGACATTTCATTTATGGTGTTCATACAACTCGTTGATGGATTATTCTATTCGTCTACGTCTTTTTCAACGAACCCTTACAGGTTCTGCTGCAAAGTGGTATATTGAATTGCCACGAGGTTTCTTTTCTGATTTCAACACCCTAGCTATGGATTTTATTACACATTACCAGTTACCGATCCATTATGATACTGGGACTGAGATCTTGAATTCCTTCAAACAAACTAAAGAAACTCATATATCGGATCATATTCATGAGTGGCGAAGGAGACAACGTCTCATTAAACTTGAACTTCCTGATCAGTTATTGACAGAATGGTTTATGAAATCCTTCGTGAATGAAATTGGTAAAGACATTGCTATGGGTGGTGTTGTTACAGAGGAGCATGCTATAAGTCGTGCTCAATATCTTGATCTCATTTATTCGCAAACAGGAACACTTTATGATTTACTACATGAATTACCTCATCCTGGTACTTCCAGCACTTCCACTGCTCCAGCTGCCTCACATGCAACTGATGGTGTGATTGGTACTGCTCATGTCCATTCACATTCTGTTTCAAGTACAAACCCTAAATATACATCTTCTAATGTTCAAAGTGCTCCGTCTCCTCCCACTTCCACTGGTAAAACTTTTGAGGTGAACGTTGTTCAATCGACACCGACCGGTAAAAATAAATCAAAGAAAGGGAGAGGCAAGAATAAGGAGAGTAAAAATAATAATCAAACTGAGCAAACTAAAACCCCTCCTGTTGAAGATCGGGATAAGCGCAAGCCACGATATCCTTGCCTTATCTGTGGTGATGATCACTACACAAAGGATTGTCCATGACGTGCCGAGGTTACTAAGTTCCTTCAAGGAATGCCAAAACCCTCTACGCCAACAGTCTTGTCCCAACCCTTCCCGTCTCCACAACAGGCTCAGTTGGTAATCCATGAACAACCATCTACTTCTACGACATCATATGTTTTGATGTGTATCGGTGATTCTAAGAAAACTAATGTTGCACTCACGACTAGGGCCAAAGACTATACTCCATCTAAGGAGAAGGTTGACGATTTACCTCCTACTTTGGTTCAGCCCTCTCCACCGACTCCACCTACGAACGGTCCTCCTCATCTCGAACGACCGAGCCTTGATACATTTCTGTGACCACCCCTGAAAGGTGTCATTAAGAAATCGGCTTTCAATCCTCATGCTCGTGTGGCCCAGAATTATAGCATTGTCAAAGATCTGGCCCAAGCACCTTCAACGATGTCTGCCCTTGAAGTCCTTCAGTCTTGTCCTGCACAATGGAGGGATCTTTTGAAAGCTATAGGTGGAATTGATCCAACAGATACAAATTTGATAGTCTTTGACTTGGAATATCATATTCCAAGGTTACCCCCTCAGCTTGCGTTTCAAATACAAGTTGTTGTCACCGACAAGAATATTTGTCGAACTGTTATCGATGAGGGTGCCTCTACGTGTGTAATGTCTTTTTCTTGTTGGAAAGCCATTGGCTCTCCTACTTTAAATGAATCACAAAATACTTTGAAAGCCTTCAATGGCTCTGGTTTTAAGCCTTACGGTGTTCTTCCTTTGTTTCCTTTTACTCTAGAAGGTAAGACCATCCAAGTTGAGGTGGAAGTTTTTGATGCTCCCTTGGATTATAATCTTCTACTTGGTCATAGCTGGATAGATTCTATGCGCGCTGTTGTGTCAACACTTTTCCATGTCATATGTTTTCCTCACCAGGGAAAGGTTGTTACAGTTGATCAACTTGCCTTCTTTAATTCTGATACTCGCACTGGCAATGTGTCGTTTATATCTAAAATCCCACCGAGTTACGAGAATGTCGGTGTAGGCCTTTTAAAAGATTGTTCGTTAATGGGTACTTTCCCCATTCTACCACCACCCGATGTTCCACACTCGTCAGTTGCTTCCATCAACATGATCTCTGTTGTAACTCATGAACTTCCTGTGTCTTCTGACCCTTGGATAGTCCCTGACCCTGGCGATCATACTCGTTTCGGTGACATCATGCCATTAAGCCCGATTGAGTCTTCTTATCACACGATTCAATCGACAACACCTTCTACACCTTATTTTGATGAGTTGTCTCCTGATCCTTTCCGTGTCATCTTTCCCACTGACGAGATGATCATGTCCATCATGGAGGACACCCCTTGGGACGATGGACATCATTGTTCCATACTGTTTCTGGAACAACAGACTCTCGAGAACTACCAACGGATTTCGACTACATCGACCATTGTTGTCATATCGACCGTTCTCGGATCTACACATGATGTATTTTCCGAAGGGAACCTCAGTAATATTTCTCCCACGATTCCCATTGATATATCAGTTAAACCTGGAATAGTTGAAAATGTTCATATTGGAGCTTCGTGTTCTCCAGAAGAAATCGCCACTTATACATATCTATTTAAAGAATTTTGTGACATCTTCGCCTGGAGCTATGAAGATATGCCAGGTATCAACCCTGCTATTGTTGTACATGAGATAAATACATACCCCAGAGCTAAACTAGTTCGGCAGCGCCTTCACCTCGTCCATCCACGTAAAGTGGCAGCTATCAAACTCGAAGTTGAAAAACTTCTCAAAGCCGGTTTTATTTATCCCGTGGCTCTGACAGAATGGGTTTCCAGCCCTGTACCAATTGATAAAAAAGGTGGTAGTATTCATGTGTGTGTTGATTATAGGGATATTAACAAAGCCTATCCAAAAGACAACTTTCCAACCCCTTTCGTCGACCAGATTGTCGATGACTATGCCGACAGTGAAATCTTTTCTCTCATGGATGGTTTCTCCGGCTATAATCAAATTAACATCTCTCCCGAGGACCAGCATAAAACTTCTTTTATTTGTCCTTGGGGTAATTTTGCCTATAGAAAACTTCCCTTCGGTATTAAGAACGTGAGCGCGACATTTCAACGTGTTATGTATTATGCGTTTCACGATATAAAGCATATCGTTCAACCTTATTTGGACGACTTACCTGCTCATCCTTTACGCCGAGTCGATCACCCCACTCATCTCCGAGCAATTTTAGTTCGTTTTCGGTTCTATCGTATTCGCTTAAATCCTCATAAATGCATTTTTTTCATAGAATCTGGCCATCTTCTAGGTTTCATTGTTTCACATCAAGGGATCAGGGTAGATCCTATTAAGGTTGAGGTGATTCTTAATCTTCCTCCTCCTTCTTCACTGCGCCAGTTGCAAAGTTTGCAGGGGAAAGAAAACTTTCTTCATCATTTCATTCCTAATTACGATGAGATTACTCGTGGTTTTACCCGACTATTAAAGAAAGATTCAGAGTTCGTTTGGTATTCTATTGCCAACAACTCTTTTGAAGCTTTGAAATTGTCCCTCACACGAGATACGCTTCTCTTTCCTCCTGATTATAGTCGTGATTATTTTCTTTATCTTGCTTCCTCTGAGTATACCATCGGCATGGTTCTTGTCCAAGAGGATGACGCGCACGATGAACATGTTGTTTATTACTTAAGTCAAAGTCTTACATCAACTGAAATTAAGTATCAACATGTTGAAAAATTGGCTTTGGCTGCTGTTCAAGCCGTTCAACGCTTTCGGCATTATATCCTTTCAAGGAAAACTACAGTGATTTCGCATTGCAACCCTATGCAACATATTTTGACTCATCAATTGCTAGGGGGAAAGTACTCCAAATGGATTGTCATACTCCAGGAGTTTGACTTGGATTTCAATCATACCACATCTAAGAAATCTTTAGTTTTCGCCGAATTGATATGTGATTTTCCTCACTCAGCCACGGAAAATGTAGCAGTAGATTCATTGCCCGATCAATCTCTTTTCCTTATAAGCATAGATGATCTTTGGTATGTAGATATCATTATATATCTCCAAACCCAAACTTTCCGGCCTACTTTGTCTAGCACCGAACGACGTCGTATCTGCTATCAAGCGTGTCAATACATTATCCTCGGGGATACTCTTTACCGTCAAGGAATTGACTCTATTTTTCGACGTTGCCTGACTTTTGACGAAGCCGAGAAAGCTTTGAATGACTGCCATTCTGGAGCCTGGTGGTCATATGTCTGGGTATGCTACTGCCCAGAAGATCTTACTTGTAGGATATTTTTGGCCTTCCTTGTTCAATGACTGCATTACTGCCATTCAGAAGTGTCATGCCTGCCAGACCTACAACCAGAAAATTCGGTCACATCCTACTCCTCTTCATCCTGTGGTCTCAGTTGGTCCTTTTGCAAAATGGGGCATTGATTTCATGACATGTCACCCTCACTCGGCCGGAGGGCATGGTTACATCATTGTAGCTGTTGATTACTTTACAAAATGGGCCGAGGCGATGCCAACATTCGATAATACTGGAAAGACTGCAACATTGTTTCTTTTTAACCATGTCATAGCTCATTTTGGTGTTCCTCAAGCTATCATTACTGATCACGGTAGTCATTTTAGGAATTTTATGATGTCTGAACTTACAGAAAATTTGGGTCTTCGTCATGATAACTCAACACCCTATTATCCGCAAGCTAATGGCCAGGTTGAAGCAATCAACAAAGTTCTTATAACTATGCTTCGATGAATGATAGGAATTCATAAAACCAGCTGGCACACGATGTTGTTTTCGACATTGTGGGCATATCGAACATCTTTCAAATCCGCTACGGGGTTTACACCCTTTCGATTAGTTTATGGCGTGGAAGCCATTCTTCCAATAGAATGTGAGATACCTTCTCTGAAGCTAGCTGTCGAACTCTTACCTAATACTTCTGCTGAAGAAGAGAGTCTATTGTATTTGATGTGATTAGACGAAACTCGACGTGATGCCACTCTCATAATAGAAGCCCAGAAGAAACGTGTCAAGGCACAGTATGACAAGCATGTCAAGCCTCGAGTTTTCTCTGAAGGTGATCTTGTTCTTCTGTATGAACAAGATCGAGATGTCTTAGGAGCCGGGAAATTCGAACCAATGTGGTGAGGTCCCTACATTGTTCGCCGAGTTTTAGAAAAAGGAGCATATGAGCTGGTCGATTATAATGGTATCCCTTTGAGTGAACCCAGGAATGGGTTGTACTTGAAGAAGTATTATGCATAAGTCATTTGTGCACAAATACTTGTATTTTATATATCATACTTTTTGCGTGTTACTTTAGTTTTCTTTTTGACGTTATCTGGTCTCTGCCCTTACGTGACGTTGTGTTTGATTGCCAAATGTTGGAGTCTTTGCTACCTTATATTGGCTTCGTTGATGGTGCTAGCCGTAGTACTCGGAACTTAGCTTCTGCTGCATGGGAAATCTATGCCCCAACCAACGAACTTATATCTTTACGAGGTGTATGTCTTGGCCGTGCAACCAACAACATTGTCGAGTATAGCGTCGTTATCGAATTATTGGTTGATGCTATCTCGCTTGGAATTATTCATTTGGTTGTGCGACTCGACTCGCAGCTTGTGGTACTATAGCTAAGTAATGTCTACTCTATTTGAAGTCCTACTTTATTACGAGTGTATTTGCGAATTCACCTCTTGGAACGATATTTTGATCACATTGAATATCAGCATATTCCTAGATGTCTTAATACATTAACAGATGCATTAGCTAATTATGTATTGGACAGACATTTGAACCATTTATAAATCAAACACATTTAAATTCACACAATAT
>SNQJ01S0005624.1:57101-70722 GCA_010110895.2 Picea sitchensis | reverse complement strand
ATGGTGATTTCCCTCACACTTGTTAACGGTTACATCAATGACCGGTAATCAAGTGGTTTATACCATGTTCGACTTCAACACATGTAATCACATGGTTAGATTCGTATTTTGGGTGACGAGATTGAAGACCCTGGATATCATCTTTGTAATCTAGGTTGTGATGGAGTATGTATGATTTGTGACACATAGATCCACTGTGTATGTCTCATGGCTATGTCATCTTGATTTGAAAATTTTCGCATAGATCCACGGTGTATTCAGGTGGCTATGCTATATTTTTATGGCATGGATCCACAGTGTATGATTGGTGGCCATGACTTTGTTTATGATGTTATCAGTCTATGATTTGAGTATGGGAATGCCTATCTCAGAATTGATATATATGATACTCTGCAGATGCTTGATTGTTCGCAGGTTTTCGATTAGATGTGCTCCTGGTTCTCGACACACACATGCAGCTTACAAAGTCTATCGATTGTCACTAGTTCCAATTTTAGACTTTGGGGGGCATTCTGTTATCCATGATTTTGGTCGTCGTGATGATGTATTGATTATGGTGTAATCAGGCTTTTCATTAGAACCTTCTCCAGAGAAAAGTTACTTTTATCTCTTTCCAGAAATCACAGTTTTGAGGAAGGTTCGCAGGCTACCAATACATTTGCCTATGAGAATGAATGATTCTCGCAGGCTTCCTTAAGCCAGGGTGCGAGAAGTTCGCACTGTGCCTAACTGTTAGGGTGAAAACTCTTTCTAAAGAAGGGAAAAAGATGAATTCTCGAACCTTCTAGAAGGATGAGATGGCATTCGAATGGTTATCTAAGTACTGGCTTTCCTGATATTTTGGGATCATTCCTATCCAAGTAACTAATCCATTCTCTCTTATATATTAAGGGGATTTTCATGGAAAAGGTTAGAAGCAAACTAGCAAGAGATTTATTGAAGAATTAGTGTAAGGTTGTATGAAGAACTGATGCTACAGCAGCTAGGAACACCAGAAAGGTTATCAAAAGTGGTTGATCTTCTTCATGCATGAGCAAGTGTGTGTGTCAGAGCTAGGAGCCATCGAAAGCAGGTTTTCAACATCAAGGCTTAGGTTGTAATTCTTGCTTTCTATCAATTTAATACAGTGATATGTCCCTTTCCCATAAAGCTAATGTCACTTTATTGCATAACTCCTTGATCATATGAATAGATTAACTATTGAATATATTGAGTTGTCTTCACTTCGATTGGTTTGTACTGTTGTGATCTGGACGGCACAAGAGCATTAGAGTGAAGCTGGAACAACAAAGACCCAAGGAAGCGATCATAAGGTATGTTCATGATTCTTGCATCCTAGTTCAGTCAATAGTCTAAATCTAGGGAAAGAGTATTATTCTGTCCTGTTTTGTTCTAGATCCAGGTGGATATAGGGAGATCGGTTTGTGTTCGCACTTACGGATTAATCCTAAAACAATAATCAGAAGGTTGGGTTATCAACCACCCTCCAAAAATCCCAATACTATGTGTCAACTAAAATCAATGGAAGAGGTACTAATGTTCCTTTGATCACTTCCCTGACAATGACACCAAACATTTTTCCTAATTAATTAATCTTTAAATAAAAATCAACTAACAACACATCGATTTGTCAACCCGAACTCATGAATTGTAATGAATTTTCCAAGTGATCGTGCAATATCTATGCAAACTGCACTTTCTTGGATAACAATATTTTGTTTAATATGCATTGCAAAATAAGAATCAAAGGACTCAACTCTAATATAATTTTACTTTATCAACTAACTTCTAATTAAAGGATTCATTAAAGGTATAATCATATGGTTGAATCCAACACAAAACCAATCAATTCAATTCAATTCCAAATTAAATCATTGTTCTGTTGAGAACACACTTATACTAAGAGGGGGGTGAATCAATAAATCTTTTACTTATTTAAATGCAATAACCACAATAAAACAATTATTGATAAGATCTATCAACTACAAAACACAGAACACAAGATTTAAGTGGAAACCCTTTTGGGAGAAAACCACAAAAACATATCTTTATAAATATTCATAGGCACCGACCTACTCGAGACACCAATCCTCATTGATATGAATCCTTGTAGGAACCAAACTAATCTTATGTGTTATAATATTTGCATGTGTGTGGGGGGTTGCATTGGATTTGACTCAAGGGAGCTAGGATTTCCCCCCTGATAAGCGAAGGAATTTTCTCAGAACCAATGGGGTTTTTGGAAACGCCTTGAAATTTGTTTTTGGGCAGTTTTTTCTATTTTTATTTTTTTTCTAAATCAATCCTAGATTAATGGATTAAGGTTTTGGTAGTTGTGGAATACCTAAAATATGGTATAAATTATATTGTAAATGGTGAAAATAATACAATGAATAGTTGAAAGGTGTGGCACCAAGGAAGGTTGGTTTTTTTCTCTCGGTTAAGGGTTTCCAACGTAAATATCTGTGTACTATGTGTGTGAGCCATTGGTTTTTTTTTTTTTCTTAAGAATTTGTATACATTGCTTTACTTCACAGGTTTAAAACTTATATGTGGTATTAGAGATCATTTTTCACTTTAGGAGGATACTTTGTTGCTAAGAGTTTGGCTTTATTTTGACATATCAAGTTTATTTTAGGTCTGTGATAAACTTGAGATTAGTGGGAGATTTGCAGTGGTGATTCATGTATAGAAATTAAATGGTGAACAATTCTAAAATTGATATTGATAAATTTAATGGGAAAATATTTGAGCTATGGAAGCTCAAGATGGAGCACCTTCTTGTAGATAGAGAAAAATGGGTTGCTATGGATCCTTGTACTGCCACTATGGGTATGCCGACAAAATATTGGATGAAATTGGAGTGGAAGGAAAGCAGTACAATCCAATTGTGTATTTTAGATTCAGTGCTACTGAATGTCTCAAGAGAAACTACAGCAAGACATTATGGGATAAATTAGAGAATTTCTATCAGTCAAAGTCCCTAGTAAGCAAATTGTTTCTTCAAAAGAGGTTGTATGATCGTAGGATGTGTTAGCACTAGGAGTCACTTTCTGATTGCAAGGAAGGTAAGCCCAGTACCCATCAGATGATATGTGAAAGTATGAGTGTTTTTTGGAAATGTCGAATGGAAAAATTCGAAATGATAATATCCTCACTCAGAAACAGGGCTAACATGTAACAACAAATAAGGTCTTGACTAATTTCAACCAGTATTTTGGGAGTAAATGTGGATAGAAAGAAGACTTGAATGAGAGGAATGTAAGAGATACTGCAAACATCAGGTCCACAAAATCCCAAAGGAAGAAAGTTTCTTAAAACAAGATCTTCTTGAAATTAGAAACTAAAGAGCTAAATAAACACCATGACAATAAAATAATCAAGCATCCATCATATCATTACCACAATCATCCATATGAAACATTCAAATATGAGCATTTATCATTAGAAGCAAATAGTATGAAATAGGAGTTGATTTCTATTAGTCAAAAAGTCTTAAGTCTAGTACATACTATATCATAGTCACTTTATCAAAAATATTACAGTTTCTTGGGAGCCCTTCTCTACCATCCGAACCTCTTAAAGAAATTTATCTATCTATTTATAAAAAGAAAGGGAGGCAACATCTGGTGGTACGAGCTGGCCTTTTTTCCTTAAAAATCTCAAAAAAATTATTTATTCTAACAACTAAGATAACGGCCTATTCTATAAAACAAGGAAGGGTTGGTGACTAAACCCAATCATGCTTCTAACTGCTTTTATCCTCTTTTGTTGCTCAGCGCCTATTTTTCCATGTGTCCCTTTGGATCTTGTAGTTTTCCTCTGCATGCCAACTGCTACTTATGTCATTTATTCCATCATTAACTTATCCAAAACTGTTGGCTTAGTCTTCCTAGATCCCTGGTGTTTGCTGGCTACTCCCTTGGGTAGCAATTCTGTGTAGCGCCCCCTAAAATGGAACAAGGAGAGAAGGTAGCACCTGTGGGTAGCACCATTGTGCTACATATTTGCAACTACATTTTTCCTCTGTTGCAATATTGAGTAGCGCCTGTGTGTGAACCTACTCTCTGTAAGATATTACGTAGCGCCTGTGGGTAGCACTGGTGGGTAGCTCTTGTATGACAATTCTGCATTCTGTAAAAAATTACGCAGCGCCACCTACTTTGTGTCTGCATAAGGGTTTGGGTAGCTATGCCAAAAATGCAATGTCTTTGACTCCTAAACGTGTGTAGAGTTGTTTGTGTCCTTCCATGATGACAAATCAATTTACTTAGGTGATTTTACCACTGAGTGAAGCTAGTACTTAGCAAAAAATTCCAAAATTCATACAGATAAACTTATAGAAGCATGTATAGGTGGAAAAACATAGTATGTGCATATCATTTAACCTTCTCGAGAAGGAACAACTCTCAAAAATGGGGTTTACCACTACCAACTACTTTTTCATTTTAACACTTAGCCTCACACTCTTTCTGGTGGAAAGAGTGTCTCCAACTAACTCAGAAGACTTCTTCTTCTTAGCACTGGTAGGCTTCTTCAGTATAGTTGTGCTCTCCTTAGCTATTGGTTTGTCATATTCAATGGAAGCCTCAACCAACACCTATAAATTATTTTAGGTTACTTCGTCTTGGAAATGCTTCAGTTCTGCCTTTACCTTCCTGTTCTGAGCCTGGAAGCCCCTGTTCTACCTGTAGAGGTTCTGGAGCAGCCTATGAAGGGGTTGAACCCTTATTGCTGCAAATTTTGCTAAGTCAAGAGTATCACTGTAGCCCTCTATAAGCTCTTTCATCTTGGCTCTCTCAGATATAGTTTCCCTTTTCAATTGGGCCACTTCATTTCTTAATTCCTTAAGCTGTCTTATGAGTCTCTTGAAGGTCTGATCACCAAGGGGGTTGGGAACATGTGTAGTATCAACAGGCTTATTCTCGTCCTTTTCTTCCTTCTGTATTGGATTTTCCTTGCATGTTTCATATTCCTTCTCAAAACCTTTTCCTTTATACTTCTTCTCTTGCACAACATCCTTTTCTTTATTCTTCATAGCGTTTTCACAATCTTTTGCAGGGATTTCATCTTCCCTCTCCAGAGGTATTTTTATACCTTTACCCTTGATTTTCTGTACAGGTTTTTCTTGTTTCTCTTCTACATCTTTTTCAATGCCTTTCCCTTTCTTCTTATTATATGGGTTTCTAGTAAATTTTGTCCTTTGAGATCCCCCTTAGGGATTGATGACCTAGTGAAAGGTCTTTTACCATTGATTTCAACTGCTGGAGGAGGAGAGGGAAAGAGAAGCTTCTTCCCTTTTTTTGATGTCACCTTGATAGAAGATGGAACTTATTCTAACCCTGGTGGAGGTGGTGGTGAGAAATATCGGTGTGGAGAAAGACATACGTCCTCCTCAGCTTCCCTGACCTGCTTATTGATCTCTGAAACATGGAATTTTCCCTTTCTCTTCGTGTTGATCCCTGTTTTAGCACTGGTAGGTGATGAAGAGCCTACAATCTATGATTCAAGGGTAGGCGCTGGGTCCAGCTTGAAGTGAGAAGTGACCAAAAAATTCTCCTAGGAGATCTCTTTCTTTCCCAACTCTTCAGAGACAAGCATCCTGATAAGTCCAAAGTGGAAAAGACTGGAGTGCACATCCTTAGATTTGGCTTGCACCCTATCTTCCATTTTACCTATACTTCTCAGTAGGTAATATGGAATATTCATCTAAACCTTACCAGTAAAATGCAACAATAGCCTTATGTGGTAATGATACAGGGTGTTAAATCTCCCTTCACAAGTAAAATATCGTTGTATGATTTTCAACATTCTATCAAACTAGTCAATCAGCTGATAACTTGGCACACTCTTAGATAAATCATTGGATTGGTATTTAGTCTTGAAAATATCTTTAACGAAGGGTGAAATCAATACCATGGCCTTGAACCAATTTTCTCCTGAAATGGGGATCCCTTTTGCAGCTGAGATGGAGGCTTTAGTCACCTCAAATTCCAAATCTCCAACTCTGGTTTTCTTTCCATCAAAATTTAGTGAAAATTGTTTTTCTACTTCTGGGTGGCCTCTCTGCATGTTTTGGGAGAAAGAGAGGCATCCTTCTCTTCAAAACATTTCCCTTGCCATGGTTTTTGTTTCAAAAAGCCGCATGTCCACAGGTTTTGTTCGAACTATCTTGCCACCTTTGTGTGCTTTTTTTTACTGAGGGGTCTCCATGACTCAGAAAGAGGGTTCTTAAGAGGCTGTAAGGGATGTTATTAAACAAAAAAATTCAATTCAATTCCCAAATACACAAGGATAGCCCTCCAAATTAACAGTTCTTATAAAATGATCTTGGCTATGAGAAATGGACCTTCAGGATTATACAGATTTTCAGAGTGTAGACTGTGTTAACTCCCAAAATGAAACCGTCCTTTCGTCCAAGTTTTGGGTGGATATCATAACTTTGGGTAGTAGCTTCAAGTCATTTTTGAGTTTTTCAGTTCAAAAAAGTTTTGGTTTTTGGTGTCTTAGGAAATAATTGAAAATAAAGTCTTCTATTTCAGAAATGTGACTGTTTACTTTCAACAGCTAACATTATGTAAAAAGGCTTATTGTGTGTTGTGGAAAGCGATAGCTTTCAACAGCTAACAGCGTTGTTTCGTCAGTTCAAGGTGCTGTGGAAAGTAACGAGGCGCGAGAAGCTCAACAGACAGTTCGCACGTGGAACGATACAGAGAGTACTCGCTTTCGTGCTAAGAAATGTTTTTAAATGATGTGGCACGTGGTTTGCTTTCAGCAGCTAAAGTGAGTTTTCATATCAAAGGGTGCGCTGTGGAAAGTATTCACTTTCCGCAGCTAACAGGGGTTTCCGATGAGTTCGCGTGCTGTGGAAAGTGATGTGGCATCGGTTTGCTTTCGCCAGCCTAAAGTGAGTTTTCATATCAGCAGGGCAACAGAGTTATTCACTTTCCGCGAGCTGGGTCAGGTTTCTCCTGGCGAGTTCAAGGCGGTTGAAAGTAGCGTTTGTGCCCGCTGACGTGATATCTTAAACGGCCGCAGCTCGGTGATAAAACACCTGCCACGTGTTTCATTACCCATGTATAAAACAATGATGAAGTGATCACTTCACGTCACAACAAGATCTGAGACGTGCGCTGGTGGAAGCAAACAATCATGGTAGTTCAATCTTGTATAACGAGAAATGACAGGAATTTGAAATCTCTCACAACCAACGCGCAACCATGATAACACCCGAAATGGTAAGATCGCATCCAGGGGCACAGGTACAGATGAGGTTCAGAAAACCTGACACCATCAAATCGGGTAAAGTCGGTATTTCCCAGGTCGTTTCCAGAGTACACCCAAGGTTTGCATTTCACCCAACACAGGGAAGAAGCCGAGACTGCTTTCAACAACACAAATATCAAAGATCTAGGTTCAACAAAAGCTGCGTAAAATCACAATGCACAGTGACGAAAGTTTAAACGATGAAGAAATGCGGTGGATCTCCTATTAAAACAGAACTAGTGATTTATGTTTTCTCGGAATCGCATCCTGTTCAAAGGTGCTCGCAAACGCAGTTGCATGGTGCCCGGTGAACAGATTGCAGTGTGGGTGTCATCAAGCCACAACCGAGGCCTTTGCAAAGTCATTCGATGGTCACAAATCTCGGGTGGGTTCTGTTGAATTTAAAGTTGATGAGAAGTTTATTGCGGAGGCTACAGGGTTACCTCTGACCGGGCGTAAATGGTTCAAAACCACGGCTATGAAAAAGTTAGATTTCAAGTTCTATTTGAAGGATGGATATAAGCATAAAGATTGGGCTAAAGGAATGCTAGTCTCATACCTCGACGAAGAATGGCAACCTATTCAAAGGTATTCGCCATGATATCTCATCTTCTGAAGGTAGATACGACAAGTTAATGATGTATCATTTTAAATTAAAGGTTGGGCTCTGATTCTGTTGCAGAACTCCAATCAATCTACCTTACTTTCTATACCACTGTTTGATTAAAGTCTGCAATAGAATCGAGCCCAACCTTTAAGCATCAAGACGACCTCTGTCATTTGGGATTAATAAAACTCATTATTTTGCAAGAACTAAAGTTACAGGGGAGAAGTTGGGGAACACTTGTTTTGGGAAGGTTTCGAGACTTAAAATCAAACTGCAATTGAACAGATGATAGAGTCCAAGAAGAAAGTCTCTCCTCAGCGCAGCATAAAGAGAAGAAGGGCAATAGCAGCACCTTCAGAAGATGATATATCAGGGGTAAAACCTCACAAATTGAAAAGGAAATTAAATTTCGAGCAAATTACAGAGCCGAATATAGAGCAGGATTCAGGCCACCCTACACAAAAGAACACAGGGAAAAGCATCTTAAATATACCCTACTCAAATTCAGAGTCTGAACAAAAGGATCAACCTCATACTATCAAGAGCTCAGAACAGTCTGCAGAATGCGCTCAAAAATATGACACATTAAGTAAAACAGTAACGGGAGAATCGCCGAAAGAGATCCGCCAAATAAAGCCTGTAAGATCGTGACACTCAGTAAAGTGATTGCCCAACAGGAAGTCCTCGAGCGAGTGATAAAAGAAAGATATAGAAGACTATCTGACAACTTCGCCCAAACGAATGCAGCATTCGAAAAACTAGCCAAGGAGCACGTCAAGGAGAAAAGGAAGAAGCAGGCTCAAGTACTGGGCAGCTGTTATGAAGTTGCTTGTTCGACACCTCAGACGATGAATCAAAGGGTTGAAACGAAAGATGAAGCAAATGTCTCATCCAGACCTGCAAGTCATCCAGACCTGCAAGTCCTAGCTCAGGTGGCGGTCAACACGCAAGGTGAAAGGTCAGATGTCAAAATTTATTTCTGACTGAAATCAATTGAAGGCGAAAAGCTCTTTTTGTGCATATCGCGACTTTCAACAAAGCTCGCCACTTTTTTCATACCGCTATCGTTGAAAGTATTTTCAATACCTAACCCTCAAGGAAAGTTTAAAACGGTTGTGTTGTTGAAAGTTCTGTAGCCAGGTTTTGAGGACGAGATCACTACAGTTTGTTATAAACTTATTTTGAAGATATGCCAACGTGTCATGCATCATTAAAGGGCATGCAAAACAGTTTAAAATCAAAAGCATCCGATGAATTTTTGGGTACACTTGCAAGGCCATATCCTAAAACTCATGGCTGAGTTTTAGGATATAGTATTGAGGAAATGAAACAGGCTGGCCATCAATAGTGTCATGCTACCTCACTACCTCGCAGGAGCAGGAAGCTGGAGAAAGCAGATGAAGGATTTTTGTATGATGAAGACAGTCAATACCATTTTATGTTATTGAAGACTTTATGGTTATAACTGTTTAAGTAAAATAGGACTGCTTTTATTTAATAACAGATCCATATTTTTAGGATCTCAGGGTATAATCAGACAGAAGGCTATAAATGCCTATTTTGAAATCCAACAATGGTTCGATTCGAGAAATGTAAGGCTATGTTTTGATTACTTATCTTAATACAAAAATCACAGTTTCCTTTTGCTAATGTAATCAGATTTTTCATCCATATTTATTCTGTACTCTGTTTAAATAACCAAATACATAATAATGCAGGGTCACACTAACAATGAGAAGTTCCTCTATTGTTTAGTGTGACCCTGCGTTATTTATGTATTTGGTTGTATAAACCCTCAAGATTCCACGTATTTGCTGTTTGCTTATATTCTTCACACTTCCATTTTAAGATCTACTCGGGATGCATACTCCTGAAAGCACTGGTTCATTTAGTTATTTGATAAATAATCTTTTCATTGCACTATCTTAGTATCCCATTGATCCACCTATTGAAAACAATCCATTTCTTGCTACCGTAGCATGTTTTCTAGTTTACAACCCTAAGTAGTTCCCTAGAGTGATAACAAAATTGGCAATTCATCAAGCCGAGAGGAGACGGAAGCTCGCTCTTCCTTGGGAGATTACATAGATCCATATTTGATGATGGACAAAGCTTGGACATAATTTGTTGTATATCTTCTTATCCGTGGCTCCATCAACAAAGTGGTTCCCAAAAGATTCACACCCGGCAAACCTGTATACCCTTCCTCGTATCAGCTTGATCCTAAAAATCATCGCTAAGGGTAACCGGCAAAGACGCATTAGTATTCTCAATCTCCAAATTGCAAGGGATTCGTGTATTCATTCATACCAATCTTCATATCCGATAAATCTTTTATTGTTCGTAAGTTCAAAAGTAATAAAAGCTCATCTCGTTTCAGAATCTAAGAACCATCTTTTTTCTTCCAACATTACTCATTCTGCCTTTGAGATAGAAGTTTCTTCCCATCCACAAGAGCCTACACCTTCATCTTCTTTACATTCATCCCTTCCCTCATCTCCTCCGAATCGCTCATCCCCTTATCCTACCATATCTTCACCTACTCATCGCGATATCATGCATCGGTCAAAATACGACTAGATGGAACAATGAAGTAAAACGATATCACTGTCTTGCTAAACTCCTTGTCAGCCATGCCAATCAAGGACACGGCACATGTCGGGTTCACAGTCATGCCAACTGGCGATTACCAGAAGTACATGCCGAAGTTCACAGGGGCAGGAGAATACACGGCTGAGGAACATATTGAGGCATTCTATGCCTATGCGGAAAACATAAACATTTCTGAGGAGGATGTCTGGACTAGAGTCTTCATCCAGAGCTTGGATGGCCAAGCTCGGAAATGGTTCAAGGAGTTGCCAGCAAATTCTATTACTGGCATTGAGCAGTTGGATGCAGCATTTTTGAAATATTGGGGAGAGAGACGAGACTTGTTGTATTACATGTCTGAGTTCGGAAATCTGAAGAGGAAAGATGATGAATCAGTCTCAGATTTCATTAAAAGATTCAACAAAATGTTCGGCAAGATTCCTGCGGAAATCAAAGCAAGTGATGCCTCAGCCAAAATAACATTTTCCGCAGCCTTTGATGCAGAGTTCTGCCTTATCTTAAGAGAAAGAAGATCAGCCACCCTTGCTCTGATGCAAGATGCAGCTCTTGAAGTTGAATCGAATATCACAGCCTCTCAGAAGCTCAAAGGGAGGGCTGAAAAGAAGAAGTTTGCTGTTGAGCCTTCTTCATCCTCTTCAAACAACCAAATGGAAAAAATGGCTAAAATGTTGGATACTCTCACATCAGAAATGTCAAAGCTGAAAGTTCAAAATCAAACACCGGCAAGAGCAAAAGAGCCCACCAATCTTGCTCCTAGAACCCCGAATGCTTTTCCATACAGGAGAAACAATCCACCAACCCAAATTCTGCAGAGAGATAGGAATCCGAATGACGATCATAGAATAAGAGTACCTCTTCAGAACGTGGTAATGGATGAAGGACAAATTGAAGAGCAAGAAGAGGTGGAAGGTGACATTCATTGTGTTGGGGATGAGACAGGGACATGTTATCTCACAGAACAAGATTATGAACAATCACTAATGACTGAAGAAACAGAAGGTGATCTCCTTGACGATGGCATCTTTACAGCAGAGGATAAGATCAGATACAACCTCCGGTCTAAGTCTAAGGCTACCCAGTCAGATACAACAGCTTCCTCTACAGACATTGCTGCTCCTGTAAAGCAGAAGGACCATACGTCAAAGGATCAGCCGGCCAAGTCTTCAAAAGAAAAAGCTCCAGCCTCTCCCAAGAAGATTGCTGCCCCTGACAGTCATCCAGCTCCGGAGGTTCAATCTTTTTCTGAACAGCAGAAGGACCAAGACGCCCCTTTAAGCAAGGTAAAAATTTCTGATAAAATTGCTGATAAGGCTCCCTCTTCTTTTAATTTTGAAGCTGAATTGCAGAAGATCAAGATTCCAATTCCCCTTGTTGAGTTGATGAAGAATGATATGTTTAAAAGAGATATCCTAAGAACTTTAGATCCACAGTCAGTATCCCATTCTGCTGATATCCTAAATATCTATGACGATAAGCCAACTATAACTCTCAGCCCAATGGTAGAAGACAGGGATGAAAGTTGCCCTCCATTCTATATCTCTTTAAACATCCATGAGAAGACATTGCACAATTGTTTACTGGACTCTGGTGCCTCCCACAACTTGATGCCCAAGGCTGTCATGGACGAACTCGGGCTGGAAATYACCAAGCCTTACCATGACCTCTTCTCCTTCGATTCTCGGAAAGTCAAATGCCTTGGGATGATTAAGGATTTGGCTGTGACCTTGACCCAAGCRTCAATGAAAACCATGGTAATGGACATAGTGGTAGCTGACATACCTTCTAAATTCGGGTGTCTACTATCAAGGTCTTGGATGAAGAGACTTGGTGGCACTCTCCAGATGGACCTTTCCTATGCAACTATCCCTGTTTTTGGAGGGGTGAATAGAAGACTTTATAGAGAGTCTCAATTAGCATACGTGATCAGTGATGAAAAGAACCCATCGAACCATCCTATTTATGTAGTAGATACAGACATGGGATCTTGCATCTTACAATCTGATGACTCGCTGTCTGACACCTTGCTGCTCAGAAAACCACCAGATCAGCCCACAGTACAGCCAACAGAGATAGCAGAAGACGACCCCTGGACTATGTTTTTTGACGGTGCTTGCACCAAAAAGTCAGCCAGAGCAGGAATAGTATTCATTTCTCCCTCAAGAAGGACTTCCCACCTGTCTTACAAACTTGAATTTAAGGTGACAAACAATATCGCCGAATATGAAGCATTACTTTTGGGACTGAACGCAGCAAAAGCAAAGGGCATCAGAAAATTGCAAGTGTTTGGTGATGCTAATTTGATCATCCAACAAGTAAACAAATCTTTCCAAGCCAAGCATGTAAGACTCAAGGCTTACATGGATGAAGTCTTAGAGGCCATTAAAAGTTTTGCAGATTTCAAAATCACATTCGTGCCTAGAGCCATGAATGAAGTAGCTGATTCGCTGGCTGTATCAGCATGTGCGTTCATTCCTCCTTTGCCTCACAAACTGTCCTATGAAATCCAAATCAGACATAGGCCTTCTCTTCCTGACAATGTGAAGTTTTGGAAAGTCTTTGAGGATGATGCTGAACTTACCCGTTTCCTTGCTGTGGTCGATGAGTTTGCAGATTTGAAAATTGACCAAGACAATGAACATGATGATGAGGTTGAGCAGCCAAAGCTCAAGAACAAGATTGCAGCCCACGGGATAGTTCAGTTGTCCACAAATAGAATTCCTAAAGGCTTGGTTCCATTGGAGAGGCTCTTTGACAACAATGACGTGGCTGTGAAATTGCAAAGTGCAGAAAAAGAACCAGATGTCTTCAAGTATAATGTGTCCAGCGAACAAGACCCCAGACATGTCAATCTGGCCTCTCATTTGTCTGACAAGCAAAAGGATGATTATGGTAAATTGCTGAAAGAATTCTCAGACATCTTTGCTTGGCAATATGATGACCTGAAAACCTTCGACACAGAAGTGATTCAACACAAAATTCCCTTGAATAAGGATATTAAACCATTCCGTCAAAAGCTGAGATCATTCAATCCTCTGCTGCTGCCCACGATGGAGAAAGAAATCAGGAAACTGCTGGATGCCCATATCATCATCCCTCTCAGATACTCAGAGTGGGTTGCTAATCTTGTGCCAGTCAGGA
>SNQJ01S0005624.1:37646-55100 GCA_010110895.2 Picea sitchensis | reverse complement strand
CTTTTGTTACTGTAATCAGATTTTCATCTATCATATTTCTGTATTCTGTTTAGATCAGTTCAGCTTATGCTCATGATTCGAATGGAAGAACTTCTCATTGCTTAGTGTGACCCTGCATTACTTATGTATTTGGTTGTATAAACTTTGCATTCCAATGTATTTGGTTGTCTAAGCTATATTCTTCACACCTATTTTGTTATCTAGCCTCTGATTTACAGTTCCTAAAAGCACTGGTTCATTTAGTTATCTGATAAATAATCTTTTCATTGCACTATCTTAGTATCCCATTGATCCACCTATTGAAAACAATCCATTTCTTAAGTTACCAGGCATACTTAGTTTACAACCCTAAGTAGTTTCCTGGAGAGATAACAGGACCTATAAACCCACCAGGGAAGCGCACAGGCGCAAGGTACATAATTACTGTGACATAATATTTGATGAGATGGGCCAAAGCAAGAGTAGTTAATGACTGTAGTGAAACTACAGCTGTGCGCTTCATATTTGATGACATCATAACTAGGTTTGGATACCCAAAGAGTCTTATGAGTGATAAAGGAACACATTTCATAAATAAAACAGTTGAAGCCTTGACTGAGGAATTTGCAGTCCACCATCAGAAAATCACGCCTTACCATCCACAAGAAAATGGGATAGTTGAAGCGTTCAACAAAATATTGGAGACAACGCTTACGAAGATTTGTAGCGTGAACAGGGATTACTGGGATTTAAGAGTACCAACAGTGCTATGGTCCTATAGAACCACTTGCAAGAAGCTAACAATGAATACCCCTTTTAAGTTGGTTTATGGTCTCAAAGCTATTGTCCCAATAGAATACTTGGTGCCAAGATTACAGATTGCTGCCTTTACCAACATGGATGACACTGGTGCTTTTCGAGAGAGGCTTGCATAGCTGGTCGAACTAGAAGAAGACATATTTATTGTAGGATTCCATCAACAAGTTCAGAAGGAAAGAGAGAAGGACTATCATGATAGTCACATCAAGAAGAAGGCATTTAAGCAAGGCGATCTAGTATCGGTATATGACAGTAATTTTATAAAGCATCCTAGGAAGTTCATAACGCATTGGCTCGGGCCATATGAGATTGCCTATGTTATAGAGGGAGGAGCTGCACAACTTAAGACTTTGAATGGAGAATGGAAGGAAGGTTTGGTGAACGGGAGCCGACTGAAGTTGTATTATGACAACTGGATGCCTCATAGCTCTCAGTAAAATCATGAGAAAAAAGGTCTAGGTACCAGGTGCAGTTGAAATTGGGTAGCAGACACAGAAAAGACAGTTTGCACAAGGAAGGAGAGGAGGAATAAAGCATAAAGCACAGGCTGCACTGCGCAGTTTGAAGTCAAAGTAAAATAGAAGGATCAGATCTGAAGTGCCTCGGGACGAGTCACAGGTGAGTGTTGGGGGACTGTTAGCCCTTGGTTATGGAAGCAAGCAAAGACCAAGGAAGAAAAGGAAAAATTCAAACTGTGCGGGAGACACAGTGACTATTACTGGGTTGAGGTAAGCAAAAGAGAAAAAAATACAGAGCGAAGTAAGGAAAAGGAAGTCGTTGGATGAGGAGATCAAGGATGACATATCAACAAGGAAGAAGGATCGTGGACAACTCAACAAGTGGAAAAATCCACCATTGGATGCTTTGGAGCATCGCGTGAGAAGGAAGGAAAGACAGGATGGCAAAGCGTTGAAAACGCGGGTCAAGTTGACCTAGGTTTTAAACACCTAAGGTTTTGGTATATAGGGTTTTGGACACTTAGGTTTTGGCCTAAGGTTGTCAGTGAGTTATTGTAATGTATAAATAAAGGTCAAGAGGACCTGGGTCGGGTTGTTGTTATTGTTGTTGTTCGATCTAGTATACTATTGATATGGGTGATTATTGTTGTGAGAGAGAGAAGTGCTAAGTGTGAGAGACTTCTGGTATTGTAATATATTCAGTTGGGTGCGAAGGTCAAGTCCTACAGCTGGGTGTGCAGGAAGGGGAGAGACAAAGAGGAGAAGAAAGAAGATCTGCTATCTAAGAGCGTAGAGAAGAACTGTATGCTTCATCTTAATACATTATAAAGAATAGTTCTATGGATGTATCCCTAGAGAGAGGGTGAACCACATATATCTTGCATCATGTGTGATTGATGCTCTATTCTTTGTCATTGGATACTGTTATTGCATTATTGTGCTAGATCTAATAGATAGATGTGTAGAGTAGTTCTCAGAAGATACTTGATATAAGAGTGTTGTGTTGTTGTTGTACTAAATCCACTTGATAGTCCATTTGGTTGTAGACATCCCTGTCCTGTAACCCCCTCATAGCTGCTTTGGGTGAGATTGCATCTACCTCGCAGGTGTTTTCGAAAGGGTTAGTAACTAGGGCTTTTTGGTGCACTCTTGGAGCCAAAACTTGGGTCTTCCCCTGTGCCAACAATGCCTCCACCAACTCACTTAATTTTCTCTCAGTTCTTGTAGTCGATTGCACTAACCATGATTTCTTGTGCTTTTATTTTTGAAGAATATAAGAGTCAACAACTTTAGGTGTAACATAGTTGTGACTAGACCTTGGATCAATCAAAATAGAAATAGATTTCTTAAGAATATTACCTTCAACTTCCACCACTGATGTTTGTTGGTTTTCTTGTCGATCCTCCAAAGAAACATAGATTTTAGGAATGGTTCGTGCTACATCATTGACTATTGTGGCTTCTTGTATGTTGTGGATAGTCCTATTATTTTCTTGTCTATGGGGAAAATATCTGGGTATATGTTCTTCTCCACATCCCCAATATTTCAGAGGCCCTTTCCAAGGATTCCTTAGCTTCCCTCCCACTAATTTTGTTGGCTTGTTTCCAATCTATGATGGAAAATTATGCTAGAAGTTACTTTGTTCTGGGTAACTTGGCTTAAAATAATTTGGCTGATTTTTATACTGCTGAGGCTTGAATCATTTCTTTATATGTTCATATTTCTCCTTTCTCTTTTCCTTCCATGCCTCGTTGAATTCCAATTTATGTTTTTTTAGTTCATAGTAGTACTTATCCTTCTTGATTGTCTCATCAAGAGTTTTAGGCTCATTAAATTCATTCTCGTCTTTGTAATATTTAGGTAGTCCACTTAGGAACTACTTAATTTTTACCTTCTCATATCCAAAATTTTTCTTGCATAATCATTCATACTCAATTCCCAATTTCATTTTGTGAAATTCTTTGATCTTATTGTCACAATATCTCTTTGCAAGGTATTTTTTTCGAAAGTACTTCTTGAATTACTTCCAAGTTATTTTCCTCTCACTAATCTTCTTCACATATTTGAGGTGTTCCCAACAAATAGATGCTCTACCATTCATATTAAAAATGGTCACTCCAGCCTTCATATTCCTAGAATAGCCATGTACCTGAAAGTATTTCCTTATTCCAAGAAGGCATGCTTCAACTTCTTCACCTGATTTCACCTCGCCATCAAAGGTAGGTGGTTTTACCTTTATGAATTCCCCCTGTAAATAGTCTTTGGAATTTCTCTTCTTCTTATGTCTATAAGAAGAATGCATTGAACCATTGTTGATTGAATTGTTAGAGGTAGTTATATCCTTATCTCATGATTTTGATGCTGTATATTTCCCATCACTGGATGCATGAGTTTTAATATTGGAGACGTCTTTCTTAAAGGACTTTTACCAATATTACTTGAAATCTATCGTTGATGTGTTTGCTTCTAAATTTTAATTAAACTTTGTAATAAGGGAACATTTAAATCAGTGTGTTATTCTTGATATTTTATTATGTTCTCATTATCTTCCCTGCAACTCCGAAGTTCTACCTTGAGGCTCCTCATGGTTTCTGCCATGTCTAGAGGAGTCTCTATATATCTTCTTTCATTAGGCTCAATGTTTTCAAAGGTGTGGTGAATATTCCATGGTAATACTTACTCAACTCTCCAAGACTGATTGCTTGCAATTGTTTTAGACTCTAGTCTCTCTCTCTCTCTCTCTCTCTCTCTCTCTCTCTCTCTCTGTGCTAAAGCAAAGAAATAAGCTAAATTTTAGTTTTTAACCTAACATCAAAAGTTAATGTCATCCATTTTTCCTTGAGCCCATATAGCCCCTACCCCCTAATGCTGTAACTTGGCTCTGATACCAATTTTTCATGTACCCACTTACTAAAACATACACATTCCATAGCGGAGTTGGTGACATAGAGTCCATGCTCTGTTCTTCACAAAATTTGGAAAACAAAGTACAATAATAATGTTCCAAAAATGAAAAAAAGAGGATGTTGTATACTTCATCAATTTCAATGTCAATGACAGAGGAACACAAGGAACACAAAAAAGATGATGACATTTTCATCAGCTCACATTCTACATAACATCTTGTTTTCAACATCAAAAATATTTTAATATTTTGCATAAAGTTTTCCAAATAACAATTCCATTTGTATTAACCAACACAAGCCAAGTGATCCAGATTATTTTCGGCACGAAATGAGAGCGAAGATATGATAAATAAATGCAAAAATATATAACGGATATTCAATAATATAACAAAAATGTATCAGATATGCAACCATAAACACAGAGATACAATAATACACAATTTCTATTAATGAAAGAAATGGACAGAGACTGTAAAAATACAGAGTGAAAGACTCGCTAGAATGGTGGCAACTTATCTCTGAGAAGAGATGTGACGGCTACTTGAATTCACAAGAAGATGATTACAATGAGGCTCTAAAGGCCTTTTTACAATAAACACAAATTCCAAAAACCCTAGACATCCAAAAACCTAACCCTAGGAGATGAAGCACCAAAAGTCATGTGGGCCTCGTTTGGGTAAGTTAGTACATCAACTTCCCGGGGTCGTAACTTTTGCATACGATCTCCATTTTAGGCGCATGATAGCCCGTTGGAAAGGTATCATCGAGGAGATTCATTTTGGGGGAAATATCGAAGGAAATTCCATATTTCTCACCGTTTTCCCAAAAAACATCATTTAGGGCCTCAAAATGGCCCCGATAGTTAAAAACTGCTAAAAATAGTAAATTACCAAAATTACCAGAAAACTATTTTGAGCTAGCTGAAAAAGGTGGGTGGCCACTGATATCCACCTGGATCAATCCTCCCTCCTTAGAAAGCAATGGTATACAATGTGTTGAGTGCTCGAGGGAGAGGGAAAAGCATTTGTTGAATATGCATCTTGGTGAGTGGCTTGCCTTGTTGGGGAAGTTGTGCTGCTTTGCTTGTTGAAGGTTGTCATGAACATGTTGCTGGAAGGGTTGGACCTTTTTAACTAGTATAGCTACATGAGGTGCCTGTGTGTAGAAGGAATATTTACACTTTTCTACAATCTTGTCGACGTGCTTCTGTTGGATAGAAGGTGCTTGGGCCGAGGCTGTAGTGGTTGCAGTATCCTTCTGTTCACCCTTTGAACAAATTGTGAAGAAGATTAATTTTGTAGTATGAGATACTACCTTGCAACAGTGTTTAGGTGGGACTTTAGTTAGAACTGCTTCCGTTATTCTGTAGAGATGACCCCCCAAAGTAGCAATGACACTACGAGGTCGAGACTCATAAACAACATGGCGTCTCCACATGTATGGTTGGCCCAAGAGAACATCACAGACATCCAATGGGGAAACATCACATAATACCTCATCCTTGAAGGGCTGGATGCTGTATGACAATCGACACTACTGACTGACATGAAGATCTCATCCTTGGCGAAGCCACCCGATGTTGTATGGCTGTGGGTGTGGTGTTGTCGACAATCCCAATTGTTTGACGACCTCTGCTAAGATGAGGTTATTCTGGCTTCAGTTATCAACAATAAAATGCAGCGAGGTCCCCTTCACCCACATATGTGAATGAAAAAGGCACTCCCCCTCTTCAAGATCTATTGGTTCTTCTGGTTGAATTGTTGCGGTCATGACAATAGCAATGGGGTCTACATCGATGATCTGTCTTTTACCAATATTTTCATAATTCGATTCTGAATTAGGGTTCGACTCCTTATATTTGGTCTCGACCACCAATGACTGTTTTGAGCAACATTCATCGGTGTTGTTCTAGGGGCTTTTTTGGAAATCACACCATTTTCTGGTGTCCTTCTTTGTCTTCCTGTGACCCTTCTTTTCTTGTGGCTTGGACTGGTTTTTGGGAGACTGTTTGTTAGGGTCGTCTTTCTCATGCTTTGGTTGTTGTGGATTTATAGATCTGAACTCTTGTTTGTTCTGGTGCCTAAATTTCTGCTCAATTTTAACAACATATCGATATGCATCACCGAGTGATGAGATATCCAGTAAATCCATTTCAGTTTGGATGTATCTGTGTAGAGCCCCATGGTATTTCAGAACCAAATGTCGTTCAGAGTCTTTGATACCTAGCTTGGTGCACAAGGTATGGAAGGTATTGGTGAACTATGGAACTGCTTGGCCCCTCTCTTGCTGCAGTTTGGTCCATCTCATGTACTGGTCCTCATAGTTGCCAACAGGGTAATATTGTTCCTTTACCACATCCACAAAAAAATCCCAAGTGGGATCGTCCCCATATATTCTAGACTCCTCTGTGGAACTTTTCTCCTAGTAAGTTTCCCACCAATGTTTGACATGGGGGAGATATTTAAGGAGTGCGAAGGTGATATTTTCCCTGTTGGAAAAATTATGAATAGAGAAATAACCTTCTAACATATTTAACCATTTGTCTAGGGCATCTGCATCTATCTGACCTTCAAATACGGGAATATCAAAATTGACCTGTATATTGAAAGGAGAGGTGCCTCCAAAGTGGTCGCTTGATGAATATGCTCCTGATGCTATTGGAAGGTGTTGAAGGATGTGGGAAAAATTATCCATTATTTCGTCCCTCTGTCGTGTGAGAGATTGCTCAAGCAACAGATTGACAGAATCGTTTGCTCTGTCATTTTTCTTTTCTTCCGCCATTGAGGGTTTCTTGGCTGTGCAAGAGAGATTTTCCTCAAGAGAGACAAGCTCGAGAACCAACTTTCTATACTCAGACCTCGTCAGGGACATGCATTGAAAAATGATCAAGAGCAGCCTGCTCTGATACCACTGATCTGGATTATTTTTGGCACATAATGAGAGCGGAGATATAATAAAGAAATGCATAGAGATATTGCAAATATTCGATAATACAACATAAATGTATCAGAGATGCAACCATAAACACAGAGATACAGTAATACACGATTTCTATTAATGAAAGAAATGTATAGAGACTGTAAAAATACAGAGTGAAAGACTCACTAGAATGGTGGCAACTTATCTCTGAGAAGAGATGTGATGGCTACTCGCATTCGCAAGAAGATGATTACAATGAGGCTCTGAAGGCCTTTTTACAATAAACAGGAATGAAAAAAACCCTAGACATCCAAAAACCTAACCCTAGGATATGAAGCGCCAAAAGTCATGTGGGCCCCATTTGGGTAAGTTAGTACATCAACTTCTGGGGGTCATAACTTTTGCATATGATCTTCGTTTTAGGCGCATGATAGCGCGTTGGAAAGGTATCATCAAGGAGATTCAATTTGGCAGAAATATCGAAGGAACTTCCATATTTCTCCCCATTTTCCCAAAAACATCATTTAGGGCCTCAAAATGGCCCCGAAAGTTAAAAACTGCTAAAAATAGTAAATTACCAAAATTGCTAGAAAACTGTTTTGAGCCAGTTGAAAAAGGTGGGTGGCCATCGATATCCACCTAGATCACCAAGATTGCTAAAAACTGAGACAACTAAGAATTCCAGTTCTTCAACGAGCTACTTTCAGTAGTATTTTTTTTTATTTTTTTTTAAAACACTTAAATTGATAACTTGGATAAAACTCAATCACTAACCAATGTACCTATTGCATATCATTCCTTACATAGCGTGGAAAAAAATGGTATAGTCTCATTCAATAGCAACATAATCATGATATATGTTTGTTTAAAATTTCATTCACTTGTTTTGAAAAAAAATTGCATTTTAATATAATCTATTGAATATGTTCCACATGATAGGTTATTTTAGAGGCTTTAGGTTAGGTAAGAATGTAATTAAAAAATACAACAACTTCCCAAAAAATTATGAAATATTTCATAATTTACACTCCCCTGCATCATCTACTTGAATGTTCAACAAAAATTTCTAAAGCTATGACAAACTCTTCTAAACAACTTGAACAAATGAAGAAGAATAGAAGAGTAGAATAATAAAAACATCATAAAAATGTATTGACTAGATTATCGATGGAATTTTCAAACTCTAGCAGAAATAACCAAGGTCGATTCTCTACCTAATAGAATTACATAATCAGCTTGAGGTTGAAAAAAATGAGCAAATAAGGAAGTTAAGAACTTTTCCCCAGCTATAGATATATATTGATTATCACTGAGAAGGTTTAGAAAACATAACTACTTTTGGCCTTCTGTCCTTTTCTGAGATTCTCCCCTTTAATTGTCACTTATATTATACACTATACAAAGAACCAAACATGCCCAATAAAAAAGACATAAAGAATTGCAATGATTCTAAGAAAGTTTGGTCCTTACTCATTAACATTGTTTATGTGTTCCACTATTGGATGATAATCCATTGGTGTCCATTATGCATAGGACCTCGAACCAAAAAAATGGGTAATGTTTCCTAAGGTAGATTTAAACATTCAAGTTATAACTAGTAATGGAAAATAGCCAACTTGGTCCTCCTAGCCTTCGATAAAGTATTAGGGGAAGCCTCCAATGATGACACAAATCCCCTATAGGAAGTAGTTCCAAATGGTAATATCTGCCTTGGGCTCATTTCCATACAAAAAACGTTTCCTGTGAATAAAATAGTATAGAATTGCCTCATTTTTTTTTTGAGTTGATTCAAGTACAACAATGTCATTTATGTAATGTTGTATGGCAAGGATAGGTCCTATGACACTTTATAAAATATAAATTTCAATAAATAATAAAACGATGAAAACACAAGTGCTTAAACAATGAAACTCTAATAGAATCTTTTGTGAATCCACTTGCTATAAATTTTTAAGAACCCTCTATGATAACCATACATAGTTATACAGTGATGTCATTTCCTCAAAATTTGAAAATGATTTCTGAAACCTATTCTCATTTCCACATTCTATATGACATAGGTTCTAACCAAACGTTGGCAAACAAAAACTTGGGAGAAAATTAGGGGGACTCAACAACAACCTCAAGACAGTGGGATAATTATGCCACCATTGAGATATTGAACAAGAAATGGTATGAACCTTATTATCTAGGGGAGACAGAGAAGTGAAAGCCAAAGAGTCCATGGATAAGTAATTGTGTTGTGCACACACTAAACATATCACCATCGAGGGGAAAACAAATGGAAGGGAACAAGGCAACATGCAAGCATGTATTTATTTAAATCTAACATTTCCAACCCATATAAGGGAAGAATTCAATTTTATAGTTCCTTCTTAACTCCACTAATCTCTCATGGGTTACATAAGAAAAATTTCAATTGATATATAGTTTCCTTAGCACACAAACCAAATAGGAGGAGGGATACACATGGATTAAATAAGGATTTTAATTTCCCTTCGCTCATATTTTAGTCAAATTCAATTTCCTTGATACAATATAATAGAGCCAGAGTGCAAGCAAGGGATTGTCCTTACTACCAAAAAAAATATGAGTAGGAGCACAAGAAGGAACATAGTATTTTCTTTTTCAATGATAAAGGGGATAATTGGCTTTGAATTACAACACACAAGAACATACTTGAAATCTCAAAACATTTTTCTTTTTATGAACAGTTTTTCAATCACAAACTTAACATATTTATAGGAAAACATTTCTTATACCAAACATAATGAGAAATTATTGAGAAAAGAATAACTACATATATGTGCTGGAGATGGAAGGCCAAACAACTAAATGGGATATAGCAATTTTCTTCCCAATCGTAGGTAGTCCTCTATGGACACTACCCCGTAGCCAGACTATGATAAAACTAGGGAAAATGAGAGCAATGTAGAACTCTCAAGGAAATCTCTTCATCTCAAGAGAAAGAAGATTACTATCCAAGTGTCTCAGTATTAAGTATTTGAAAACATAACAACTCTTTGGTACCCACTATGCCTACCCCACACAACACAAGGATAATTCTTCATTCTCTACTCAACATTACCTCAGAAGTCCCTCCCTCTAGTGCTATTTAGTGTGGGAATATAAAGGTCCAAGCTATTGTCCATTAAATCTCGTATAATTTTTCTTATTTCTTCACTCTTCTCAAGGTTCCAATAGCTTCCTTTCATGTCTATTCCATTCCATAGTATGGAAGCCTTATTTTTCCAAGTAAAAACTCTATTTTCCTCTCTTTTTTCTTCTAAAACAAATAGCTCCCTTTTGTTAGAATATGAGTGGATGTGCTCAGTTTACCATTGACAATATCACTATTGTCACCCAACCATAGGCCGAAGCCACCCTTCGAGCACCTTGACCTTGAAAGAGAGAAGAATCCTGGTAGCAATACAATAGCCAACCAAGGCTAATGCACCAAGCAAGAAGTAACCAAAGATGATCAAAGAGTCCAACCCAAAACTGGTGCAACACCTTCCCCAGGACTTGCACACAAGACTTCCAGACTGTAGTGCACACAAGTGATTTTCTGCGATTCTGAGAAGTGTGTCAAATGAGATAATGGCGCCCTGTATTTATAGTATTCCTGGCAGACTTGCCTGGGCTGACTTCTCATTCTAGGTACTAATTAATTCATATTAATTATCTCTATTCAGTTGACATCTCATCTAGGGTTACTTTCATTTCTTTTATTTCTTCGAGAACATTCTAATCTTGTCAAAGGTTACAATAGAGGTTCATACCTCCTGAAGCTACCATAATATCAACACTCCCTCCTAGCTAGGGAGGTATAAATGATAATGGTCTTGAGAACAAACAAACCATTCAACTGGTAGCATCATGAGCACCGTCATTATTATGCAATTGGATAATCTCCATGAAAACTGGTACAATATCAATTGATAGAACACACCTGTGTTTATTCATGGTAGTAAAAAACTACTCAAATCATGACACATAGTCACAAATAGTAGATCATATCCACCACAGTAGAATCTCTCTACTGTCTGGAGACAGACAGTCTCCATAACAATCATCTGATATCAACCTGCACAAAAAATATTGTTATGATATAAACTGAATCATCTGGGCCATTCTTTCACTCACATCTGTGAGATATGAAAGAGTATCCACCCTCAAAGTAGAACATCAATGGTGAGACATCTAGAATATTATTCTCAAGCAAGTAAGAATAATTGTCCTGATTTCTTAGCCTAGACCATTCCTCACCCCGGGCCATTCCTCTGACACTAACCAAAGTGTAACCTGGAGAGAATGAATCTGCCCTAAGAAATTCCTGTCCCTGATTGTTGAACCTAGACCATTCCCCACCCTGGGCCATTCCTCTGGCACTAAACAAAGTGCACCCTGGAGAGAATGAATCCACCCTAAGGAGTGTCTGTCCGAACCATTTCCCATGTTATCCACAAGAGGAAATGACTATCTTGCACCAACCTCCAAAACAAACCATTCCTCATGTTAACCACAATGAGAAATTTTTGTCCGGTGAGGAGGGCCAGTCTTCTTGAGTAACCCTCAAGAAGAGAGACTTCCCTAGACCACTTCCCATGTTAACCACAATGGGAATTCGTTGTCTATGGTACATCAACAATCTGGACCATTTTCTGAACTGGAAAATGTATGTCCGTCAGAAATCTCAATCCAGTTTCTGAACTGGAAAGAATCTGCCCAAGCTGGACTATTTTTCAATATTGAAAATGAATTTCCTCAATTCAATAATATGTCAGTGCTCCCTCCCAACCTGAAGAGTCATTTCTTCCCTTTCAACTAAGGGAGTTATTTCCACGATCCCCATCTTGTCTCGAAAATAAGAAAACTTTATTCTAGACAGAGGCTTTGTCAGGATATCTACTGTCTACTCATCCGTGGGGATATACTGGAGCTTTACTTCTCCTTCCTGGACTTTATCTCAAATAAAGTAGTATTTGATCTCAATATGTTTCGACCTTTCATGAAACACTGGGTGTTCTGATAGTCTTATACAACTATGATTATGACAATGTATTATGGTCGAATCTGGAACCTGATCAAATAAATCCAAGATTAGCTTCCTCAGCCATATTTCTTCTATGCATGCTTCACATGCTGTGATATATTCTGCTTCTACTATGTTGATTTCAACAACTTTCTGTTTCTTTCTGCCCCAAGATATCATAGCGGAACCCAAGCTGAAACACATTCCTGAAGCACTCTTTCTGTCTTCTACACTTCCTACCCAATCTGACTCTGCAAATCCATGAAGATGTATATCACTGGATGCAGTATATATTAAGACATAGTTTATTGTCCCAAAAATATATCTTAGGACATTTTTTGCAACTATCCAATGCTCATGTCTAGGTTCCACCTGGAACTGGCTTAGTGTATTCACGGCAAAGAAAATGTCTGGTCAAGTATTTACCAAATACATCAATGACCCAATCAATTTTCGATATAATGATGGATCTACTAGATCAGAATCTGGATCTTTTATTTTTCTTATATCCGTAGTCTTCTTCAATACTTCTAGTCCCAAGTAATAATGCATGAGACCTAGATCTTTCATATCAAATTCAGAAGCTAGTTCCTTTTTGCACTAGATGATAAGAGACTCTTCACCTACTATGAATAGATAATCAACATATACTAGTAGAATTACAGGTGCATTGTCCATGACTTTGTAGTAAAGGTTTGGATCTGCATGACTTTTGGAGAAACCAAGTCTCATTAGATAGTTGTCCATTCTGGCATACCAAGCCCTTGGAGCTTGCTTGAGTCCATATAAATCTTTCTTTAATATGCAAACGTGAGTGTCTCTAGAATGTACTTCAAACCCTTGAGGTTGTTCAATATATACTTCTTCTTCAATTGTTCCATTGAGGAAAGCTGTGCTTACATCCATATGATGTAAGTTCCAACACATGGAAGAGGCTAGAGATATGATAGCTCTAATGGAAGTATATCTAGAAAACAGAGAAATTTTTTTTTCATAATATTCTCCCTCCTTCTGGGAGAACCCTCTAGCTATGAACCTTTCTTTATATTTATCCACGCTTCCATTTGCTGCATGTTTGATCTTATATACCCACTTTGAAGTTACCATTGATTTTTCTTTAGGTCTAGGTACGATTTCCCATACATCATTTTTAATAATGGATTGGTTTTCTTTTGTCATAGCTTCTTTCCATTGCTTCTTTTGAACTGCTTCTTCAAATGCGGCAGGTTCTTTATCTAGAAGCTTTTTCATATATGCTGCATAGCTTGAGAATATTTTAGGCTTCTTACTTTTTCTGAATGTTCCTTCTGGGACCTTGAGTCTTTCTATGTCTTGTAAGGTAGCTTCAATCTAAGATGGTTGTTTCTTGGTCTTCGGTACGGTGTCTGAATCAATGGTATCATATGGTTGCATAGGATGATTAGGTTGTTCCTTTTCGTCATTTTGGTTTTCTGTGTTTTCTTCAATAGGTTCTTCGTTCTCTTCTTCTTCTATAGTTTCTTCTATGGATTTATTGAAAGCCATATTTTCATTGAATGTCACATCTCTGATGACTTTGATATTATGTTGTTCCAGAATATAGATTCTATAAGACTTGGATGAATCGCTATATCCCATGAATATGCCCTTCTTTCCCAAGGGTTATAGTTTATACCTTTTGTCCTTGGGAATGTGAGAGTAAATATGACATCCAAAGATTCTTAGGTTTTCCACATTAGGTTTCTTACCTAAGAAGGATTCTTCTGGAGTCATGTCCTTCAATATGTGGTGAGGACTTCTGTTTTGCACATATATTGCTATCATGGCTGCTTCTCCCCATAAGAACATGGATAGACCTTGATCATTTAGTAGTGCTTTTATGGTTTCTTCGATAGATTTGTTATTTCTTTCTGATACACCATTTTTTTGAGGATTATGATGAACAATTAGCTCCCTCCTAATCTCTTCCAATTTGCAGAATGCAACGAATTCCTTTGATGTGTAGTCTCCTCCATTATCTTCTCTTAAGGTCTTGATCTTCTTGTTCGTGAGGTTCTCTATCTCTGCTTTGAATTCTTGAAACTTATTTAATACTTCGTCTTTTGTCTTTAGTAGATATAACCAAGTCTTTCTTAAATAATCATCTATGAATATTACGTAGTAAAGAGATCCTCTTAGATATTTGACTGGCATCAAACCGTACACACATGAGTGTATCATATCTAGGATCTCCTTAGATCTGTTTTTGCTTCTTGGGAATGGTTTCTTGATATTCTTCCCAAGAGCACATCCTTTGCAAATTCCTTCATGTGTAGACTGCAATTCTGGTATTCCTTCAACCATCCTTTTGATAAAGAGTAATGCTTGATAATTAATATGAGCATACCTTCTATGACAAAGTTCATTGGGATTGACTTCATCATGTACGAGAGATTCTTCATTTATTTCTAGTAGTCTGTATAGATTTCCTTTACGACTTCCAATAACCCTAGCATTATCTATGCATGAGTCTTTATGCCAAGATAACACTTTTCCATCTACAAAAGATATTATGTTTCCTTTGTATTCTAGGCAAGATATGGATACAAGATTATTTTCTAAATGAGGTACATATAAAAAATTTCTTAAATGAACATTGTTACCTGATTTCAACTTGACGGAGGCTTGTCCAAATCCTTCGACTGGGTAAGTAATTTTGTCTCCAAGCTCTAACTTGTACAATGCCTTCTTCTCATTTAGATTTGAGAGTCTGGCTTGATCTCCGATCATGTGCCTAGAAGCTCCACTATCGATTATCCACATGTCATATTCAATCGTTCCAGTGAGTGCTGAGTAGTGTAGAAGACTGATCTTTTCACTCATGTCTTTGGTTGATTGGTGGCTGGTCATGCTTAGATCCAAAACTTCAACTCTGACATTTCTATCTTCTGAGAGAGACAAAAGGTGCACTGAACTAGGGTGCATTTGAATATCTTTTCCTTGAGCGAGATGCTCCATCACAAGGTGCTGGATCTGGGATTTAGGGTTTCTTCAACTGCTCCTACTAGTAACCCTAGCGGTAGTGTCTTGGAAGCTACTCCTGCTAGTAACCCTAGTGGAAGTTCCTCAACGAGATTAGTATCCTAATCACTATGCTTCCTTCCAGCGGTTAGACTGAATGAAGGAGGTTTGGCCCCACAAACTGTTAGAATATGAGTGTATGTGCTCATTTTACCATTGATAATATCACTATTGTCACCCAACCATAGGCCAAAGCCATCCTCCAAGCACCTTGAACTTGACAAAGATAAGAATCTTGGTAGAAATCCAATAGCCAAGCAAGGCTAATGCACCAAGAAAGAAGTAACCAAATCTGATTAGAGAGTCCAACCCAAAACCGGTGCAACACCTTCCCCAGGACTTGCACACAAGACTACCAGATTGCAGTGTGCACAAGTGACTTTCAGCGATTCTGAGTGTTGGCTGTGGAGCCTGATTATCTACTTGATTTAGAGGTCTTTTACTTTCAGCTGTGTTTATACCCCATGAAGTATTTACACCCCAGAAGTATGTACACTCTTCCACGTGGGGGAGTGCAGAGGGGGGCTACCCCCTCTGTGGGGTCCGGGGGGGCTATCCCCCTGGTTGGGGGGTCTGGGGGCAAGCGGCCCCCCAGCGGGGCTTCGAGGTTGAAGCCCCTGAAGAAAAAATTGCCTTGTAAAAGTATATTGTAATTTGATTGTAAATTTGGACCGTTCATTATAAGGTCATAGATCTAATGATATAGATTATGTTAGGGTTTTTTGCCCTAGAAGGAAACCCTATTTTATGAGGGAAATGTATTGCGGCTATGTATGTTGGCGAGTATTGTATTCTGAGAGAGGAGACTATGAGAGAAAGAAGAGGAAGTTACAATGGGTTTTGCTGTAGGTTGTATCCCTTCATTTGCTGGATAACAATAAAGAGAGGACCTAGCAATTTCTCTGGTGGACGTAGCCTACACTGGGTGAACCACGTAAATCTGTGTCTCTCTTGTATTGTGTATCTTCTGTGTTTTGTTTCCACATTTGTTTTATTTTATTGCTCCGTGGTCCTATTTTACTAACAACTGGATTCAGAGCGTAAGGTAACTTGCAGGAAAAGAGGGTTCCTGGTTCGAGTGGGAGAAATGTCGAAGATGGAAAGTTTAGGGTCGAGAAATTTAACGACCAAAACTACTAGTTATGGAAGATGTAGATGGAAGACTATTTATATCAGAAGGATCTATTCCTACCATTGAGCGGAGTAGCAAAGAAGCCAGTGGCCATGAAGGATGAAGAATGGGAGATTCTTGACAGAAAGGCTTTAGGAACGATACGGCTTAGCCTGGCAGCGTCGATGGCTTTCAATATTTCAAAAGAGAAGACAACGAAGGGTTTGATGGACACGTTGGCCAAATTGTATGAAAAACCCTCAGTGTCCAATAAGGTATTTCTAATGAAGAGATTATTTAATATGAAGATGTTCGAAGGTGGGTTTGTTGCAGAACATTTAAATGAATTTAATACGGTTACTAATCAACTAAGTTCTTTAAAAGTGGACTTTGATGATGAGGTTAGGGCTCTTCTAATCTTGTGCTCATTGCTAGAAAAATGGAATGGCTTGGTCATGGCTGTAAGTAACTCTGTCTTTGGTTCAAATACTTTAAAATTTGATGATGTTGTTGGTGTTATCCTTAGTGAGGAAATGCGACGGAAAAGCACAGGTGAGACATCAGGTAATGCGTTGAACATGGAGAACAGGGGAAGACAAAAGGATAGAGGAAAGGGCTCAAGGAACTGTGGGAATTCTAGAAAGGGCAGATCCAAATCCAGACTTGGAAAGATAGAGTGCTGGAATTGTGGGAAGAAAGGACATTTGAAGAAAGACTGCAGAGCTCCAAAGAAACAAAGAGATGGACAACATGAGAGAAATCAGGAAGCAAATGTAACAGGTGATGTGTTACAAGTTGCTTTGATTCTTTATGTAGATAATATTTCTGAGTCTTGGGTAGTAGATTCAGGGGCTTCATTTCATTCCACACCCCATAGGAAACATTTTCTAGATTATGTTCAAGGTGATTTTGGACAGGTTCATTTGGGTGACGATGCACAATGAAAAATTGTTGGAATGGGAAAGCTAAAAATAAAGCAACGCAATGGAAACCAATGGTTGTTGAAAGAGGTAAGACATGTTCCATATTTAAGGAAAAATCTATATTCAACAGGGCAGTTGGCAAGTGAAGGTTGTATATCCATATTTACAGATAAGATGTGGAAGGTCATCAAAGGATCATTGGTGATAGCGAAAGGAGAGAAGGTAGGTACATTGTATTTATGTACTGGTAATACTGACTCTTCTA
>SNQJ01S0005623.1:263914-283613 GCA_010110895.2 Picea sitchensis | reverse complement strand
TATCTTCCCCATTTGAAATATAAATGTATGAAATTTGAGATGAGTCATGTCTAGAAAAATATTGCAGTATGATCCCCTGAAGACGTCATGGAGGATCGTGGCTTTGACAGAAGAGACGTAATCGAGTCAATAACTTATCTTCTTGATCTCCACTTAAACAAAGGGTTCGACTACTTGGCAAGGCCCAAAAGATGCAAAAACCCGTCGGATACAACATATACCATGTGTTACAGGCTCTTCCCGGTACTGACAACATCGAGGATCACATTTCGATGTTTATATTTGAGATAATAGTGCACGATACAATGGATCCCCCTCACGCGGCTCCTATTCATAAATCGACAGTGCTTTGACCATTATCAACCTTGATTCTTCTGTTGTGTGGAGTATTATTCCCTCAATTCTTATGTTGCATAGAGTATGGTGGGAGGCTTTCGTGGCTCAACAATTTTTCTACAATCATGAGCAACCTCCACAATTGCACACTCAATACATGGCTCCGTCACGGGGTTTCCACTCAATCAACATGTGACATAGCACATTTGTTCATGGGATATTAAAGAATACCCCTAATATCACTACATATTGATAAATACCTCCTCGAATAATTTTGTTTAACCCCCCTCCCAATACATTTTTCCAATAAAAAAACCCCTATTTTTACTAGATATCCCTTATTTTTACCAAATACCCCTTTTAATACCCCCCAATACCCACAAACCGCCCCATACCATACATCCACCTCCCCCAATTCCTACAATATATTGACTTTATTTTTCATAATTTAAAAAGGCCCTTCATGAATGAATGTGATAAGATATTAGTCAACAAGGTGAAACCCCCACGGGCTCCGTTTGGTGGGTTTACCGCTCGGATTCAACAATCATGTTCATGGGAGACTCTTTTTTTTACGACAAGCAAAAAATTAACCCTCACATGCACACAAGAAACTTTACACGAAACACACTCCAACAATCATTATACTCTCCTACACTAACCTATGTACAAAGAATTAACAATGTTGAATTGGCATGATCACAACCCCTCTCTTGAGAGAGTCAGGGTTGAACCAGCTCTGATACCAAGATAAAATAGTGGAGAGTATACATATTGTACACACAAAATACTCACGCTATTATTATTCTTACATATTCAAAGTGAGATACAATACCCTTATATAAGTGTTGTCAGATCCAACTTATTCTAAACTAGGAGATAGAGGTTGAGAGAATATCTCAACAATCTCCAACAAACCCAAATCGATTCTAATGTAAGCATTAATTCTAACAGGTTGGTTCTTTCTACATTGATATCCAATTGCATTTGTTTTCCCTTGATTTTCTCTATATCTACCTTTGCTCTAATAATTTGTATTTTCATTACTTGTATGTCTCTAGCATTTTTTTTCTCCCACTCTCTCTTCTCGAACCCTCCCACTTTCTCAAATACATTGCAAAACACTCTTGAGCTTCATCAATATGTCTTTCACATCTGCAAAATCCTCTTCGGAGCTCCGATATTTCACAGAATCCACACCTTCCATGATGATCATGTGAACTGTCCATCCTTATGGACTCATAGTCAAGCAAGATTCCAATACTATGCGAAGAGAGATATAAATTAAACTACTTCCGGACTTGCAAAAATCTAGATCTTTGACTAGACACAGCTTCCACACTCTTTCCTATTCTCTACTTCTAGTGAAATGAAGAGTTGATGGTTACAAATGGGGATAATACCACATGCTCTAGGTCATCCCACCCTACCAGTGTTTAAGTGGATATCCCACGACTTCATGAATGTGGATTAATACGTGATTTTCCCTTGTTAATGCTAACCACATCACACTTTACTTATCAGTGAAGATCGATTCATGGTTCAGGAAATATATTGAGTAATAATGTCTCTTTCCACTTAGATTGATTCATGGTTCAAGAAAGATATTGAGTAATAATGTCCCTTGCCACCCTTCTAATGTGTAGTTTATATTATTGTTTTAGAAGGTGGCAAAACCTATCATAACTTAGTTATCAACCAGCATTGAGGACAATCATCATTGGTTGCTATCCATAGGGTGACTCACTACTATGCACGAATGTGGGCTGACTCATCAAGGAAAACCATATCACCTAAAATAACCCATTGGTGATTTGTAAGGGGGCATACTTCTAATCTTTCCACATGCTTTTAGGTCTCGAGCACTTAACATGTTTCCTTATGTTAAAGAAAGACAAGCTCATAACTGAGTGGTCAATCCTCGAGCTTACTCAAGCAGCTCGTACCCAATTAAAAGTAGTTTCAGGTCTTATTCCAAAATCAACTAGTATATTTCTCTTGCCAATACAATAATTGATTAGTTATATTTCTCTTAACAATAATTAATTATAAAAATGAATGAAAAAACTTAACAAGTGATTAATTATAAAAATGAAAAAATAATTATAAAAGTGAAAAAATATAAGAAGGTAATTAATCAAAATGAATGAAAAAGGTAATAATTGATTGATTATAAAAATCAAAAAATAATTATAGAAGTGAAAAAATAAAAATAAAAAGAATAATTAATTAAAAATAAATAAAAAGAATAATTTATTAATTATAAAAAGTGAAAAAGTATATCAATATAATAATGGATTAATTATAAAAATGAAAAAATTATGTAGATATTTTTGGATCAAATCTATGTGTGGAGTTTTAAAATGTTCAATTTTTAGAGTGTACACTCCATCCATAGTGAGGACATACAAAGCTGATCAACTTCATGGTTCTACTAAGTTGATCAATTTTGTATATCTATGATGATGGTGGAGGTATACATACCCTATCCCCTCTTGATTTGAACTTGTGACTTCTTGGGAGGAAGCACACGTTAGACCCATTCAAATTATATAAAATTGTGACCATTTTGCCAACTCCTCTTGATTTGAACTTGTGACTTCTTAGGAGGAAGCACACGTTAGACCCACTCAAATTATATAAAATTGTGGCCATTTTACCAACTTCTAGCTCTATGTCTCTCAGTACCTACCACAATGTCGTTGCTTCTGCCATTGTCGCGTGTCAGCACTTTTCTGCCAGTCGTTCTGTTTGAGCTATCGATGCTAATTTGTCGAACGAGATTCCGACAACAGTTTCAAACTTGTATCTTAATTTTATACTTTGTTTTCTATCAGACTTCTTGGAACTTCAATCGACATCCCGGCATTCTTCGGGTGGACTTTCTCTAACTTCATTACGTAACTTTCTAGGACTTTTAACACCTACTGCTCGCCCGTGTGCTTCCGGTCCTTCCCTTTCTAGCAGGTTCCATATTGATGTTAGGGTTTGTTGGGAAGCTCCCTTGTTGAATTTTGCCTCTTCAATGAGCCATAATATCTGGTTTGTCTCTTCCTCTCATGTTATGATAGAATAATTCATTTTGATTTTTCTAAAAAGATTTGTCCACATCCCTTGGAATCTTGTTTCGTTCATTTTCATGTTCCAATAATCTTTTGTCTTTTCCTGTAATATTTCCTGATTTTGATATCCTTACTCTCTTATCCAGCTTTATGGTTTCAAGGAATAAATACATTTTATAGGGTTTTGCTTCATTGTCTATCGACTTATAAGGCTCTGCCTCGCCTCGTAAAATGTCCTCTCCATGTATGTCTAGAGGCCTCCTAATTTTTTGTGCATTATTCTTCTTTTTTTTCTTTCTTCCTGGTTTGCTCGTTTGACCACAGTTTTATTTACATCCTCTGAATGTAGTCCAAATGGGTCAGTTTGCTTATTTGACCAAAGTTTTGTTTTCATCTAAGGAGCTTTTAAGGACTGTCTTGTCTCTCCTGTAATACCGGGGCAGTTTCTCATTTTTGGCCATGAAGGTTAGAACGAGCTACAGTCTTCTCAAGCTGATCTCCTATATCTGCTTTTGCTTCTATTTTTAACCTACTCTTTATCTGGAGGAGGATCTGACGAATGAGTCTAATTTCGGTTTGATTTTGGAAAGTGTTTACCAATTTACTTACTGGCTTTCTGTGGATATCATCCATGATTTTTTTGGGTTTATATACTGTTTGTTCTATGGTGAGATTATTGTGGACATAGTTATGCATATAGTTAAACTAATTATCTAATTATGACATAGATGTTATGATCACCTCCTAAGTATTGTAGGATTGCATTTGGTTAACATAGATTTCATGTCATCTTCATTCATATTTTCTTTTTCTTTTATCAATGGTTTCAGAGTCTCCACCTGAAGATGTGGTTTAGTTTTGAATCTTATAGTGTAGTTTAAACATTCCACTTTTTGAAATTTTTAAAGATATATTTTTTAATCAATTTTTTAGCGAGTGTTCTAAGAATTTTTCAGAGAACTGAATCTATATATATATTCAAACATACACTTTAAACAACAACAGAAAATGATGATGATTTCACCAAAATCTAAAAATTCAAAAAAATAATGTTTACAGGAGCGTTTTGAATTAGATTTCAATGGCTCGGATTCTTTGGGCTTTAGTTTTCGAATATTAAATGAATTTGCATTGGTTTCATCTGGATCTATTAATAAAACCTGGGCACGAACTTCTATTAATACAAAATTTTGTTACACGGATTCGTGGAAAAGCGGTATTTAAATAATAATTTCCTTCCGACAGCACTAATAAAAAGTAATATTCGGATAGTGCCGAGTCGATGAAAACAAAGTCTAACCTAAGGAACTACAATCATTTCAATATTCCAAAGATAAAAGAGGAAGGATTATGCAGATAGAAGCCTTTCACGACGCTTCTTTCTATTATTGGAATGAAACTACCTGACCAACAATATCTTAAAAAACAACCCGGGTCCTCTCTTGAATACCGCGTATTTGTCTCGAACAAAGAGAATCAATATTCTCCCTTTATTTGTGTATACGAATTCATTGCGAATGGATGAATGTTTGTTACATGAGTGGCTTTGTGTTGGTAGTGGTTTTGCAAAATGTGGCATGGTAGAACATGAAAGATAATGTCAAGGGCCATCAATATTAAAAATAAAAACTTGTAGTACTTGCCAAGTGAAAGGCCAACGAAGAAGTCATTTAACGTGCAGTGTGATAAGTAATTACACCAAAAGGTGTATACCTATTGACAATAAGCACAATTAATGATCTTTTAACTTTATTTAACCTTAAACCCTAATTTGATGGCTATCCATTGAAGATGTTGACAAATTCTTAGTCGTCCTCCAAAATCAATGGGTCAGATTTATTGTTCATAACTTTCTTGCATTTATCAAGGCATCCGTTAACATGTTTACTTTTTAACATTTATTTAACCACATTAAAAAATTACTGTAAGGATATGTAATTGCCACGTTCCATTGATCAATCTAATGCAACCAAACATTTCATATTACCATAGACGAATTACCACAAACGTTTTTTTATTAAGGGCACACATTCTCAGCATATACCTTTAGGCGTTCTCAATGGTGTTAAGTTGTGCTAGTGTTAAAAGCTGTTGAAAAAATTGAGTTGGTCGTTGACCTTTGTTGCGAGGGAATGCATGTCTAGTCTCAACTTTGAAGTTGAGTATTTAGGATGTTCAATGGGAGTTTCTTTAAGTAGAGATATATGTAGATATATGTGTTGATGTAGGTTGTGTAATTAGATGTAGTGAAACTCATGCCAAGAGTTTCTCTAAATGTGGATTGAGTTTATGATGTTTGATGGAGAGTTTATGATGAGTGATTCTCTTTGATGAGAGTTGGTATAAGTTAATGTTTCTCTTTCATAATATAGTAATTATAATGGAAATATAAAAAAAATTGTGGACTAGAAAGAATTATTTAATGTACATGCAAAACTTATTAGAATGTGTTGTAAAAGAGATTAAACATAGGAAAGCAAATTGGCTTCCAAAATATATAGTTTTTTTTATTTATGGAAAAATTGTATAACTAAAAAAAATCATGTTCTTCTCACAATGGTATGTTACTCTCCCTCTAAAATATAATGCATGTGTTAGTGTTAAAAAGTTAGTTTATACTTAAATGACATAATTTCTTGAAACAAATTTTCACAATTGTAGATGAGAGATAGTTGTGACACTATTTTTGCATGATTTTTAATGTTAGTTTTATATATTTTTTAAGTTTAATAAAGTTAGTGAAGTCCTAAAATTAAGAGGTCAATCATTAAGACTATGTTTGAGGATCTTAACACAATCAATCAATTTCAACTTTTTTTGTTTAGTGTATAGGTCTCAGTTTATACTTGTGCACCATATAATTTGTTTTTGAGATGGGGGAGGTAATAAAAACATATGGTTGAAACAAAAGACCTATGTTATATATATATATATATATATATATAACAATAATTTTTTTGGTATTTGTGTGTGTGTGCCATGAAGATTATAGGGTTTAGGTACCATCCTTGAAATGAGGGGAAGTTTCCTCGAGCTTTGTAACTTAGAGAAAGTGTGTAAGTGTGTGTGTGCATACGAAGATCTATAAGTGTGAAGTTTCATCAACAATGAATATGTGGGCCACATTTGAAAACTTCATTGAAAACAAAGATAATAATATGGAGCTAGAAAAATGTGTGTTTTTGTTTATGTAGCTTAAACCACTATGTTCGTCACTCCAAAGATAAAATCAAAAAAACCAACTCATCCAACATGTGGTGGAAAAGAGACATTCTCGTCCTTTTTTTTCAATTCACAAGAATATTTGTGTGCTAATAACATCGACACATTATTTTTACATAGAATAAAAAACATGTAAAACTCCCTCACCCTTAAATATTTCAAAAGAGAAAATTAGCAATAAAACTTTCTTTTGAGAGTGTATGACATAGTTTCCTCTCCTATCAAAGTCCCTAGACTCATCCCCTTTACAAAAAACCACTTAATCGCACCTAGAATACCACACAAAGGTGAAAATCCCCACAGAGAGGGCATGTTTCATGGTTGGAGGCCTAGAAGCTATTTTATTTTCTTGTGTAAGGGATTTATTTTCCTTTTTGGTCTAGGCCCCTAGACTCGTCACTACTACCCAAAATGAAATAATGGTGGCTATATCCCACTTAGAGGATAAATATCCAATAGAAAGGTCTTATGTGGTGTTTTAATGCATATTGCATGACACTTGATCTCGAGAAGCTTTATTGAATTACTAAGGCCATTTATATCGTTCCCTGACCATTTTCAACACCCAAAGATCCATCCATCTTATTGAAAACATCACAATGTCCCCTAGTAAACCACTCGAGGTGGAAAGATCCCCAAGAGAGGGAATTTTTTGTCAATTATATGTGTTTTTAATGGATATTGACCCTAAAAAGTGTCTTTTAGGGAACAAGGTCCTTGTTTTCCTCCCTTGACCTTTGATTAGGCCTCAAGACTGTAGATTTTAACCTTGTACAATTAATTACTGCAAATTGATTCTTAATAAAAGAAGAAAAGATACAATGGTGCACACACACACACACACACACATTACACATAGATTTTTACCTTGGAAACCCAAACCGGGAAAAATAGCAACATTTTTAGAGCCGCACCTCTAATCTTTTTATTCATCATATTTTTCATTGTTTACAATACAATATACATATAGGATCTCGTGGCATACAAACCCCTAATACATTGACCTGGATTAGTCAACAACCCTAATTCCTTAACCAGAATTAGAAAACCATCGACGAAAATCATGTGCCGAAAAACCACCAAAAGTGGATGCAAAAAACCACTAGAATTATTTTTTTTGGGGGGGGGCTCCGCCCTCGAACCCCCTTACACGGGAGCTCTCGGGCCACCTATATTTCTCTCATATCAGTGTATATTACATGGGACCAATCTTCCAAAGAATATAACACATACACAACAAAAAACCATTCTTGGTTCACAACTAAACTAGTCATAGCGCCATATCGCACAAAAGCAAATCTTACCCTAAGAGGTCATATGTGGTGGTTCAAGGACTCATCCATGGTGATTGAGCTTAAGAATCAAGGTTTAGGGATGGAGGATTTTGTTTCTCTCCCTCAACTATGATCAAGGACCCAAGACCCATCCATGATGCCCAATGCAATACCCCAGTTTTGATCCTCAATTCAATGTTGTATATATACATGAATGGCTATAAGTTGAACAACATAATTTGTAACCAAATATTGAATATTAATAGAATTACATCACAACTACAAAAGAGAATAACAAAATAAGGGGGGATATGACTCCATAAGAGGGGAAAGATAAGGGGTCTTAGTAAGCTAAGGAAGGGACCTTGGTAAGGGATCTAACCTAGACTTTTGTAAAAACTTAATTATGTCCTCGATTATTAGATAATTATGGTTTACTATTTAAGTAAGCCTTAGAAGGGGATTAGTGCATGAAGGTGATATGTCCCCCCCGCCATGTCATGTAATTAAATTTTACCTTTACATGCAAGTGAATTATTTTGGTGTTTCATTTTGAAGGTTTGAGGGTGGGGGAAGTTCGAAGGGAGGCTATCCTTAAATTATCAGAGAGATGAACTTACTAGAAATTGGAAATTCACCTTCAAACTATCCTTCATCTAGGAAATTGGGGAAATTTCCCTAGAATGAACTATTGTATATACTAAATTTGAATTGTGAAACTACAACCACAAATTTATAGAGAATTGTGGTTATATTGAATTATATTGACTACAATTGAGGAAATTTATCTATAGTTAATAATTCCCTAGAAACCCAATAGTGATATTTCCTATCCATGTTGTGATGTATCCCTAGAGGGAAGTGGGATAGCCTGAGGGACTATTGTGTAGAGAAGGGAATCTCATTCCTTGGGTTGAGTAGCCTGATTGGGAAGAGAGTCATGGATTGGGAATTGTTGTAGGTGATTGTGAAACCGAGAATTGGACTATGAGAAGAGAAATTAGAACCAATTGTGTGAAGAGTGTGCCCCTTATGGATTCATAGCCTCAACTTTAGGGTGGTCTCTATTGTAGAGATAACTGGTGCAGTAGGAAGTCTATGGTTGGGTGGAATGTCCCTCTTATGCAGGTAGTTGGTGAAAATTTCCAAACAGAGAAGTGTTATTAATTTTATTTGTGAATTGTGTTGAATTTAATACTGATTTTTTATGGTTATGGCATGGTTGAATTATTTTCTATTTTTGTTCTTTACACTGCCTATGTTAGCCTACTCTTAGGATCTATGGCTTCATGAATAATGGAATGGTTGTACATTTAGGTTGCATAAATGTATAGTGTCATGGATGTTGATAGTAAATATAAAATGATAGAACAATAAATTGGTTTCTTAGTAAATTGGTTCAAATTTGAGTGGAAAAAAGAAGTACCCTATATCCTCAAAATGCATAAATGGTTTTGGGTATGTTTTAAAAGAATGATATCAGAGCTACTAGTTACAATACTAGGGATATATGGGCCAGAAATCAGTTGTATATGAAGAAATTGCATTTTTTTTGTGACAAGTGTTTGACTAAATTTCTCCATTAGAAGAATTGGAGAAAATAGTGATTAAAGTTTGAAGAATCGAGTACTACAATTACCCAATTAGAAGTCTCCTAGATTATTTTGGTAGATTATGGGGGCATAAATGAAGTGATGCCTAAATTTTAGAGTTAGCTCTGTGAAAGTTTTGGAAAATGCAGTTTGTAGGCTAAGTGTTTGAAAAATTGTCTATGAGGAGAAAGGAATGTATACAGCCACAACTCCTACTTTGGAAGCCCAATTTAGGTATGGATGTAGTAATTGGAAGGCTAATTCAAAGGGGAATAATTTTTATGGCTCAAACCTTGGAGAATTTCTTTAGAAATCTTCAGAACTTGAGAATAAGAAGAGAACTATAGCCCTAATTTGATAGTGCATACTAACCATCATTTGAAAAAAAATGGTACATATTTGGAATTGAGATGTATCTAACAATTTATTTGTATGCACACTTCTTGTAGAGTCAAAGGTACAACAAGGGAAAGTGAAGAACAAAATTTAAGAATATTATCATAAAGGAGACATGGAAGATAGAAAAAGACATGACATCCATGAAGAATAAGTTATAGGCTTGAATATCAACATAGAAGAGACACATTTTAATGAGCATGGAAAGATAACGGAGCCATTAGAGATGGTCAAAAAGTAAGGAKTTTGAATTTGGAGGTGTGGAGATGATAATAAGAGGATGTCGAAAGCTCAAGAGGAGAAAAATCTACTAAACAGTCAATTACTATATAACTTGAATAATTTGCAAAAGAAAATGAAGAATGGATCAACCTCAAGGTATGAGGAAGGAAGAAAAGTCCATTCAAGAAGCTGAAACCGTGGAATATCTCAACACTAAAGAAGTGTTAGTAGAACTTGAAGGAATCATTACTCACCATCACATTCAACAAGGAATCCATATCCATATGGAGAGTCATAGAGTAGCTCAGAAGTGTCTATGTTTAGACATCAAAGGATAAGGTATGAGAAAAACAAATTGCAAGGAGATCTTAGAAGGATCAAAATACCAACTTTGATGGTGAAAAAAAGATGGGAGAGAATGTTGAATCTTAGTTGTTGGGAATAAGGAAGTACTTTCAGTGGCATAACTACTCATCCAATCTAGAAACTAGAATCGCTAAATAAAATCTACATGAGAAAGTTTCTATTTGGTGGGATTAGCTAATGAAAGTTAAGCATGTAATGCGAGGAGAATTTCCTAGCAGCTCAAGAAGTATTTCTAGCATAAGCATCTTTCTGAGAATTACTATGACAAGAAGTTGCAGGAATTTTTTGAACTCGACCTGGGAAATATGACTATGGAATAATAAGAGAAGAATTTTTTGGAGTTGCTAAGATATGTGGGAAATATTAAAGAGGAGACTTGGTGAAGATACAAAGGTTCCTAAGTGGGTTTCCTTCATTCTACAAAAACAAAATTCAATTTGAGTAACCTAAGACTCTTGAAGAAATGATAAGGAAAGATGAATACTTGTATGAACAGAGAAAAGGCATAGTATATTTTCATAAGTCTTGGAGAGATAAGAAAAAGGAAAAGCAAGATCAGAGGAAGAAGTGATTTCAACCTCCATTCTTCATGAATATTCCTAATACATATGAGTAGGACCAACTAGCTTAGAGTGGATCTAAGATGGAAGAATCCTTGGGAAAAAGGGTAAGGCGGGGAATAAAATGTTGGGGATGTGAAGGAAACCATTTGTACATAGATTACCCTCAAAAGGAAGGAAAAATTAGGAACATGCACAACATAAAGAGGAAACTAAAATGGAATATGTGGGCAATAACACCCCAAGAATATATTCTACCATAGAAAATTGATAGGGAAACCATCAATCACACATGATTGAGGTTGAAGGTAAGATTACCAATCAACCTATTTTCATTTTAGTTCATTTAGGGGAAAGTCACAGTTACATTTCCTTTGATTTGGTTGAAATTTTTCATTAAAAAAAATGTAAGAATGAGAATCATGGTTTGTTAAATTGGATACTAGAACTAGAAGGAAAATTAATGAAATTATCAAAGGTTTCCCATTAGATATGGATGGTGTCATCAATGTTGTAGACTTGAACATAATACCATTTGGTTTATATGGCGTTCTTATTAGAATGGACTAGTTGGATGCATGCCATGTTGTTCTAGATTGTCATAATAAAAATTATGCTTGTCTTGATGAAGAAGGAAAGTAGAGGATAGTGAAAGGCATTCCCAGACCCATTTCTATAAGGGACATTTCATCTTTATGGATGAAGAGATGCTTTAGGAAAGGGTTCCAATTGTATGTAGCTCATGTGGAATATCTAGGAAAGTGTATAATCCCAAATCTTGAGGACTTTCTGATGCTACTAGAGTATGAAAATGTATTTGAGTTAATACCAAGTTTACCACCAAAAAGAGATATTGATTTCTCTATTAATTTGATTCATGGAGCTTCTCCAATATCTAAGGCTCCATATAGAATGAGTACACTCGAATTGAAGGATATGCAAATGCAATTAGAATAATTGTTAAAGGAGGGGTATATACACCCAAGTATCTCTTCTTGGGGAGAATTAGTACACTTTGTGAAGAATAAAGATGGGACTTTGCATCTATGCATTGATTTTAGATAGTTGAACAAGGTCATTATGAGAAGTAAATATATTTTACCAAGAATTGATCAACTATTTGAACAATTGAGAGGAGCAAATATATTTTCAAAGATAGATCTAAGGTCAAGCTATCATTAGATAAGTATAAAGAATGAATATATTGGTAAGAAAATGTTCAGAACTAGGTATGGGAACTATAAATTTGTAGTAGTGTCATTTGGATTAATAAATGCACCAGCTACCTTCATGTGCTTCATGAATGGAATATTATAAATTACTTGGATAAGTTTTTCAGTGTATTCCTAGATGGAATTCTTATTTTTTCAAAGTTAGAGGAGGAGCATGAAGAGCACTTGAGGTTAGAACTACAAGTACTAAGAGAGGATGATGTGTATGTGAAGCTAAGAAGTGTTCCTTTTATCAGAGTAAAATTCATTACTTGGGACACATCATCTTTTAGGAAGGAATAGTACTAGATCCAAAGAATATTGAGGCTATTAAGGGATGATCTACACCTTAAAATGTATTCAAAGCAAGGATCGTTCATGGGGCTTGTTGGATAGTACAAAATATTTATGGAAGAAATTTCGATGATTTCTCATCCCATTACATCCTTACAAAACAAGGGAATTAAATTTTAATGGGCTCATTGTGTTGGTTTGAGGACTCATCCATGGAACTTGAGATTGATAAGAAAGGTTTATGGATAAATGATCTTACTTCCCTCCCTCAACCATGGTCAAGGATGTGAGACCCATCCATGATTCCCAAGACCTCATAATGGTACCCATATTCAACTTAGATTTCAAAGACTCCTTGGAAAGGACTCGTGTCATGGTTTCTAGGTGTTGTTCGTGGAGCTTAAGCTCGAGAAGGTTCAATTATGGATTAATGACATTGTATTCCCCTAACCAAGTTTAATCCTCAACACCCATTTTCAATTCACAAATCCTACTCACGATGTCAGTATCCCTCTTAGAGGGAATAAAAACCCCTACAAAGTTCTCATGTGTTGGTCCAAGCACTTGTTCAAGGATGAGATTTTTCTCGAGAAGATTCAACAATATTGTACGACACTTCTTTTCATTCTTTGATGATGATTAAGGACTAGCAACCCATCCATGGTGTTAAAACCCTACTAATGGCACGGATATCTAATTTGAATTCCAAAGACCCCCTAGAGAGGTGTGGCTCCTTGTTGTTTTAATGGTACTTGATCTGAGAAGCTTTGCTTGGGGCTAAGCGTCATGTTTTCCTCCTTTGACACTAGTTAAACCTTGAGAACCATTCCTAGTGCTCAAGATCTATTTTTGGTGCCCATATACCTCTAGTAGGTGAAAGATACTTAGCATGACATCATAACAATGACTAGGCACTATTATCAAAATAATAATTTCTTAGGAGAGAAAAAGCTACTACAATTGTCCAAAGAATTTGGTTATCAAAGGAAAATGTTTGGATGTTCTTTCTTCATTTAGAAACTACCCATTGGTAATATGTTATGCAACTACATTGTGAGTATCTATTCCTAACTTCTTTAAACACTTGTAAGGAAAGCTAAAGTTGTAGAAAATACTTGTAGGGTTTTTGGGCATACCATATTTTGGGGAAAAGTTTATGGCGGAGAGGATTGTATGAAGTCTTCATGTATTACATCCTGAAAGAGTCGGTGAGATTGAGAGGGATTCTTCCTTCCAGCTAAGGCATACTATTTTGTTCATGCCAATATTAATGTTTATAATTAATTTTTAATTTGGTGTTTGTGCAAGCTACTAATGGCCTCAAAACGTATCATATGGGTGACCATTGTTAAATTTAGGGCCCAAATTATTTTCTGTTGAAATTAATTTGAACGTTGTAATGTCACTGGAAAAGATGGTTAATTACGAAAGAATCTACAAAAATAAAAGGAAATGGCCCTTCATCCACTTTAACATTGTCGTTGGAATTTTATATAACCATTTATACAATTATTTATGAATATTTTACTTTATTTACCTTCTTCTTTGTATTAAAGACTTTTTTTTTTTCCATAGAAGTGGAGTATATGGAATTTTATATAGCCATTTATACAATTCTTTATGAAATATTTTACCTAATTTACCTTCTTTGTATTAAACACTTTTTCCATAGAAGTGGAGTATATGGCCTTAAAAGTTATTTTTTTCCCAAACATGTTTTAGAAGAAGTTTATAGGCATTATAAGACACTCATGTTAGATACCAAGGCATGACTTGAGCCAAGAGACCCACTATTGGTATATTGGTGTGCTAACACTTTTAATAAGTCCCATATCACATTCTTGGACCACATGTTCCGTACAAAGGGTTTACTAATAGTTTTAGTTGTAACAAGTATTAAAGTTATTTTTTTCCCAAACATGTTTTAGAAGAAGTTTATAGGCATTATAAGACACTCATGTTAGATACCAAGGCATGACTTGAGCCAAGAGACCCACTATTGGTATATTGGTGTGCTAACACTTTTAATAAGTCCCATATCACATTCTTGGACCACATGTTCCGTACAAAGGGTTTACTAATAGTTTTAGTTGTAACAAGTATTTTTTTATTATTCTTTTAGATAGAGGAATGACCACGTGTTGATAACACATGCACATTTGTTACACGGATTAAATTCTATGTTGATATGGGCATGGGAGTGCGTGAAGGTTGAATAAGGGCTGAATCAATTCAAATAGGAACATGTACATGTTCCCAGAGCATGCACATTTTTAAGATTAATAACATGTTTTTATTCTTATCCCAATAATTTTGGGAAGCAATTTCATGCATTTTCTAAGATGATAACATGTTTCTAATTTTATTGGAACAATTTTGGGAAGCAATTTCATGCATTTGTCGATAACAGTGTGTCTAAATACTTAATGGAAAGACAAAAAAAATATGTTTGTTATGTAGAAATCCTTAAAAGTTGAATGAAGATGGAAATTCTTATGGATATCTTAAGAGAATGCAATTGTGTATTGATATAAACAATGATTAAAGAGGTGTATGGTAACTTTATGAATGTTGTTTGCATAGAGCTAGTTTTGAAAGAAAGTACAAGTATGGCAAGTGTAAGATAGTATGTGTATTTTATACATATGTAATTCCATTTTTATAATGAGGATTGAATTGAAGTTGCATGAGGTAAAAGGTATACAATGTAAGACTCAATGCAACATGTATATCTTGGGATTTTTTTGTCTCTTGATTTTATGTTTGACATGAGTGTTAAAATATAACTCTTATTTACTTGGATTTTTTTGTCTTTTGGTTTTATGTGTGATATGAGTGTTAAAATATAACTTCTATTTACTATTTACTTAAAGTGTGAGATTTTTTGTCTTGTTGGTTTTATGTGTGAGGATTGAATTGAAGTTGCATGAGGTAAAAGGTATACAATGTAAGACTCAATGCAACATGCATATCTTGGAATTTTTGGTCTCTTGATTTTATGTTTGACAAGAGTGTTAAAATATAACTCTTATTTACTTGGATTTTTTTGTCTTTTGATTTTATGTGTGACATGAGTATTAAAATATAACTTCTATTTACTATTTACTTAAAGTGTGAGATTTTTTGTCTTGTTGGTTTTATGTGTGAGTTTAGTTAAACATGAGTGTTAAAATATAACTCCTACTTACTTAAAGTGTGAGTGTGTATGAGTAATGGATAACTCGTTGTTTGAAAGTAAATTAAGTTGGTTTTATGTGTGAGTTTAGTTAAATATGAGTGTTAAAATATAACTCCTACTTACTTAAAGTGTGAGTGTGTATGAGTAATGGATAAATCTTTGTTTGAAAGTGAATTAAGTTGGTTTTATGTATGAGTTTAGTTAGACATGAATATTAAAATATATCTCCTACTTACTTAAAGTGTAAGTGTGTATGAGAAATGGATAAATCATTATTTAAAAGTGAATTAAGTTGTTTTTATGTGTGAATTTAGTTAGACATGAATGTTGAAATATAAACCCTACTTACTTAAAGTGTGAGTATGTATGAGTAATGGATAAATCGTTGTTTGAAAGTGAATTAAGTTGAGAGGATTTATATGTACAACGGTTACATGTTTAAAGCTTATAACGGTTACATGTTTAAAGCTTATTTTTTTTTATATCGAGGGAACCTTTCTAAAAAGGTGGTCATGTCAGAGCCTCGCCTAAAATATATGTACTATTTGGATCATTAATTATACTTAGAAAATACACTTTAATCTTTGAAAGTAAAGTTTTTACGGGTTTCTCCATTGTAAATTTCGATGGCTTACTTATTACTTCATTGGTTTCAATGCATAGTAATGTAAGCATTCACTCTATCTTATATTTTTTTTATACACCACAAAACAAGAATTCCGTGATGATCATATATGTTTTTTGACACCCCACAAAGCAAGCATTTCGTACGTGTATATATTAAACTTGTTAATTAATAGTCAAGCTCTTAAATTTGACGTCTTACACAATCACTAGGTTGATCTTAAGAAATATTTCGACGAAATGGGTTTGAAATATCCACTAATTGTTTTTTTAAAAGAGAAATGATTTTTTTATTTTTTTAACGTTAAAATTTTAAGAAGGATATTAAATTTTTTAAAATGTTTTTTTATTTTTTTAACGTTAAAATTTTAAGAAGGATATTAAATTTTTTAAAATGTTTAAAATTGTAAGAAGGATATTATGTTTCTTGAAAAGTTTTAATTTTAATAACCAATTTTCGGATAAAATGAATTGATTAAGAGTATTGTATGAAATAATTTTTTTAGATGATATGGAGGAAGAATATGGAAAGTAGATTGTATAGTTGTGAAAACAATTCTACAACACATGCACCTACAAATACATTTCATAGGACAAGGAGAAAGTCGAGCAATAGGCATACTCAACCTGTAACTAAATAATTGTTATGTTAGTAAGAGACATCAATTCCTTATGGATGCCCCCATTAACATAAGAATCATTACATGTAGATAATGTAAAAGCAATTTTAAGACACATGCACCTATACATTACACCCATCAAGGAGAAGGGGAAGGTTGGGCAATAGGTATGCTCACCCTACAACTAATTAACTTTATGTTAATAAGAGACACCAATCCCTTGTGGATGCCCCCATTGACATAAGGATCATCACATGTTGAGACTTATATGTTGTTGCAGACCAATCCTCACGATGTGGGATAATGCACAAGAGGAGAGGAGATTTTACAGTCGTAAGAGCGATTCCAAGATGCCACAAGATAGGCATATTCGACTCTTGTTTCACACACATGCACACCCTCACACAACACTTCCCATGGAGAAGGGGAAGGACAAGCAACAAGCATACTCACTCCATAACCAATCAACCATTATATTTGTAGGAGACATCACCCCTTTGTGATTGCGTCCATGATCATCATGATATGTTGAGACCATGGGGTCTTCACTCGGTGAACCTTCGACATATCATGTGCATTCGTGGGATATTAAATAATACCCCTAATTTCACTAGATATTGATAAATAGCTCCCAAAATCATTTTGTTGAATCCCTCTCTCAACACATCTTTCCAATAATAATAAAACCTTATTTTTACTAGATACCCCTTTTTATACCCCACAATACCTATAAACTCCTTGATACCCTACATCACCCCCCAATACCTACAATATATTGACTTTATTTTTCACAAATTTAAAGCCCCCTTTATGAATAAACATGATAAGATATTGGTCCACAAGGTGAAGCCTGTATGGTTGAAACTTACATGTTGTCAAAAGTCTACCCTCATCACTAATGTGGAATAACACACAAGAGAAAAAGAGATTTAATAGTTACAAGAGCATTTCCAAGATACCACAAGCTAGGCATATATGTTGTTGTTTCACGCACATGAAGCCACACAACATGTCCCACAAAGAAGGAGAGGGAGGTCAAGCAATAAGTATACTCACCCCACAAATAATCAACCATTATGTTAGTAGGAAACACTAATCCCTTGTGACTTTTCCCATTAACATAAGAATTATGACATGTTGAAACTTATATACTATCACACACTAACCCTCACAATCAATATAAAACAATACACCAAAGAAGAAATAAAATCTTATAATTATAAAAGTTATTCCAAAACATGGTAAGAAAAGCATATCTCAGTGCTAATTCACAACCATACGCTAACACATTAAGTTCTAATTAAAACTCAAACTTTTGCTAAATTATGTGTAATTTTTCTCTAACAATTAGGCTTTTGTGACCAATTCAATTTAGCGTATTAAGTTTCATAAGACATCATTATTCCACACTAAGTTGGATTCTCATATGAAAAATTATAATTGGCATGTGATAATTAATGTCACGATTGTAATAACGGAAGGATATTGAAAATTGATTTAACCTCCTTTTTTTCATAATGTGGTGTGGGAGTATTCCAAAAGAAGCATGAGTTATAACAAGTAGAAGAGTATGCACGAAAGAAATAAAAGAAAAAAAGGGCAACACAAAGTTTAGGTGGGGTGGTGAAAAGTGTTGAAAGCGTGATGATGTTCACAAGTTTGATGATAAGCATGGATGATTATGATAAGGAGGTTGTATGATAGTGTATCAATGTATGTGAGGAAGTTGAAAGGTTGTAAAGGAAGGTAGAACAAATAGGTTGGGGAGGAAGTTGAAAGGTTGTAAAGGAAGGTGAGCAATTAAGTTTATATTTAAAGTGTTTAGTGGAAGATGAAAAATTAAAAGAGGGAATTAAAGAAACAAAGAAGAATGTGAGGAGTTGTAAAGGAATATAAATGAAAAATGAAAAGGATTGCATTCTTTAGAGTAGATCGACTAGCCGAAACATAAGTTAGTGAATCAATTGATCACAATAATTGTATTATTTTATTTGAGTTTACAATAATTGTATTATTGTATTTGAGTGAGTAGGAAGTAGATCAAGACTAAGTGGAAAGATAAAATGCATATTATAAATGTATCAATATTTAGATTAATGAGAGTGAGGATATTATCTCCCTTATAACTATGAAATGTGATTTTGTTATATTATTTGAGAGATAACTATGAAATGTGATTTTGTTATATTATTTTAGAGATTGTGAATATATGAGTTTGTATTAATATGATTTGTTCTAACATATCATTAAAGGTTATTGCATAACAAGGAAATGGTGATTTGGAAACATCGTACCAACCCTGACTATATAATCTAATACTGAAGACATGTTAGAAGCTCTGTAAGAGAGGAACTTAATGAAATGAGAAGGATGCTTAGATAAAACAACAAAAGGTCACAAGTAAAGAATTCATGAGAAGAGGTAGAAGAACAATAAAAAATAGAGCACTACACATGTAAAGAAGAATGATAAAAGAATTGCAGAGTAGATAACAAATCAAAGAAGTTGAACATATTGGATTAACAATAGATGAAGATGAAATTAGAAGAGAGTGGGTTAACAATAGATGAATATGAAATTGAACAAAATGGAGAGACATTTTGAGTTTGGAAGAATAGAAGAACGTAAGACAACATGTTCGACAACACATGTATTCCAACAGAGGACGAACACCTTCAGTAACCACTCACATAACCAGATCAAAGATCAACACACCGATGTTTTCACGTGGTAAAACCCCTA
>SNQJ01S0005623.1:220567-253428 GCA_010110895.2 Picea sitchensis | reverse complement strand
AACTTTCAAATCTAAAGAAGGTCTCTTTGAATGGCTAGTCATGCCCTTTGGCTTGACAAATGCACCATCCACTTTCATGATGTTCATGGATGATGTATTGAGACCCTTCACCAAGTCTTTGTGGCGATATATTTGGATGACATCCTCATCTTCAACAAAACTTGGGAGGAGCACATGTGACATATTCTATAGGATTTGAGCACTTTGCGGAAGCATAAGCTATATGTCAACTTGGAAAAATGATCCTTTGGCATGAACATGGTCCAATACTCGGGCTACATTTTTTATGAGCATGGGGTACATGTTGATCCAACTAATATCCAATTCATCCGTGACTGGCCAACCCCGACCACCCTAACCGATCTTTGAAGCTTCTTGGGACTGGCCAAATTCTACCAAAGGTTCATGTTGGGATTCTCCCATATTGCATGGGACCTCATCCAAGTGACCAAGGGAAGTGGTGGGAAAAACTTTGTGTGGGGGAAGGAACAAAAAAGAACATTTGATGATATGAAGCATCTCTTGTGCTCAGCTCTAGTACTCTCCTTTCCTGATCTGCAACAACTATTTGAGATTGATACTGATGCATCTAACTATGTTGTAGGTGCAGTTCTCACTCAACACGGTCATCCAGTGGCATACCATAGTGAGACACTCTCAGATACTTTCCGGAAATACCCCACCTATGACAAGGAAATGTATTCCATTGTACATGCATGTCGTCAATGGAAACATTACATTCTGGGAAAGGAGACAATCATCCACAATGATCACAAGCCTTTGTAGTTCATACAAACATAGGGGAAATTGTAGAACGATCTCCATCAGAAGTGGTCCACCTACCTGCAACAGTTCCATCTCAACATCAAGTATAAGATAGAGAGAACAAATTGTGTCATTGACTGCCTTAGTCGACCTCCCATGGCTACACTCACCACTGTGCTCCATCCCTATTGACATGAGGCATCTGAGTGGCCCCAACTTTATCAACAGGATCCAGACTTCGCCACCACCTATCAACTCTTGGGTACAGGCGCAAATGTCATCGATTTTCACATTCATAACAAACTATTATGCCATCTGGGCTATCTATGTGTTCCTTCAAGTGAGTGTGCAAAGATGATTTAGGAAGCTCACTAAAGTCGGATGGCATGACATTTTGGCATGGAGAAAATTGTGGTCGTTCTATAGAAACATTTTTATTGCCCAAAACTTTGACATGACGTCAACAAGTATATCGGATCTTGCACTGCCTGTGCCATTTCCAAGCCATCCATCAAGAACCAAGGATTATACACCCTCTTTCTACTCCTGAGAAGCCTTGGGAATCCATCTCGATGGATTACATGTTTGGCCTTTTGTCCACCAAGCAAGGAAATGATTGTGTATTTGTGGTTGTTGATCGGTTTTTGAAGATGGCCATTCTCACATCCTGCAAGAAGAATATCACAGCGATAGATACTGCCAAGCTCTTCTTCGAACGAGTGTGGGTCCATTTTGGGATACCACAAACCATCATCTCTGACCGGGACAACAAGTTCCTCAACACATTTTGGTTGAGTCTCTGGTCACTGTTGGACACCAAGCTCACTAAATCCACTGCTTTCCACCTCGAAACAGACAACCAAACATAGGTCGTCAATCAGATGATTGTGCACATCATGTGCATGTATAAATCTAAGCATCTGCGTAAATGGGATGAGAGTCTCCCCTATGTTTAGAACAATTACAACATGGGTCTCCATAGCTCCACCGACCATAGCCTATTTCAGGCAGGGATGGGATTCTAACCCCTGGGTCCCATTGATGTTGCACTACCTCTTGCAACCACACAAAAGGACTATTCCAAGTTCAGTCTGAGACCAACAAAGCCACCAGATTCATTGAGTTTATTCAACACATTCGCCAACAGGTCCATGAGATTTTTTAGAAAGCTAATGCTAAGTACAAGCAATGCCCTGATTAACACAGGGTACTGCACCAGTTTCAGGTTGGATACAAAGTCTGGTTACATTTTCAGAAGGATCGTCTTACAGGGCCGCATCGGAAGCTCCTCCCACTTTGCTATGGGCCTTACACTATCACCAAGGCTATGGATATAAATTGGTTTGAGCTCAACACTCCACCCTTTCTTGGCTTGCACCCAGTGTTCAATGTGGACCTCCTTTGGCCGTATTTTCCACCATTATTGGACACCTCAGAGATCGCAGAACAGTTGACACCAACAGAGCTCAACCTTGACTGCATGGAACATGCATCCACTGATCATATAGTGGACACAAAGGTCAAGAGAACTCGCCAGTAGAGGATCCAACTTTCTCGGGTTGTCAAGGAAGGGCAATTGCTACACCAAGGAAAGTGGCTCACCTGGGGCCAAATTCAACAAAGGTTTCCTCACTTGATGGGGGAACTCAACGTAATGGATACGATTGCATCCTAAGGGGTGAGGACTGATCCATATGGATATTGGTGGCCACCCACCTATTCCAACTGTCTCCTCTTGACAATTTTAGTTCAGGACATTCTTTTGTACTTCTTTGTAATTGTAGGTTCTACACTTTCAGGGTTGTCTCAAGCCCTACACATTGTCCAGGTGTATACTGGTGGCCTCCCACCTAATCCAACTGAATTATTTTGTATGTTTTCATGTCAACACATCTTGTTGTACTTACAGGGCCATTTTGGGGCCCTAAACAATGTTTTTTTGGCTCGCCACAGTCAAACTGTAGACGAAGTCAGAGTTCGACGATGTGATGTGTATTTCTCTAAAAGATATTTCCAATGCACCATCACAGGCCTAAAATGGAGGTCATGTGCAAACGTTATGACCCCGGGAAGTTGCGGTACCAACTTACCCATAGGGGCCCACATAACTTTTGGCGTTTCATCTCCTAGGGTTGGGTTTTTGGATGTCTAGGGTTTTGGCATTCATGAGTAATATTAAAAAGTCCTCTAGAGCCTCATTGTAATCATTATGCTTAGACAGATGCACGTAGCAGTGACTTCTCTTCTCAAAGATATCTACCACCATTCGAGCAAGTGTTTCAGTTCTGCAGTTTTACAGTTTCAACCTATTTCATTTATTCAATAGAAGATATTTTCACTGGATATCTGTGTTGTTTTTCATATCTCTATGTTTATCGTATTCTGTCTATTAATCAGTTCATTCCGCTGCTTAATCCGGATCACATAAGGAAAATAATAAAATAAGAGTTATGAATTTTTAAAGGGAAAGAAAGGAAACTACTTTTTCTAATCGTATTTTCGACTTCTCTCGTTATAGGTTTACTCAAACTTCAAGTGTAGGAACTAATTGGATGCAAAATTTAATCAAACATGTTTTGTCCCATGTACTTCCAGATTATCTCACTATGGGTCTATCAAGACTATGTAGATTGGGTACTCATTGGATGTGGAATCATCCAACAAGTGCCTACACTTGAAATTTGGGTAAACTTATACATAGATAAGTTGAAAATACAATTAAAAAAGTAGTTTTCTTCCTTTCCCTCCAAAAATATTTACCCTTATGGTTGAGATCATCATCTTGATTCCTATTGGTTATTTTAAAGTTTATTTGAATGGTACATTTTTTGGTTTGAGGCCCATTTTTTACCTCAAAATTCCCCTATTGAAGGTCATTGATGCCTTAAGTAGGATAAAATTGATGTTTGCAATGATAAAGAACAAAACAATTGGATTTGATTAGATCTAGGAATTGTATGAGTGCAATAAGGATTTTTTCTAAATCACAAAGCTGTGTAGGAACATGGTAGGAACCCAATGATGTAGAATAGGATAAAAAAATGTGTTTTTTCATCTAGGATGGTTATTTCTCTAGTGGAAATAAATTGTGCATCACCAAATAATCAATACATGCAAATGTAATCAGAGAGTTACACAATGTCAACTTAGGAAAATATTTTGGGTTCAATGAGAGATAGGCTTTCTTGGAGGAGAGAAATTATTGTTCGAGCATAAAAAAGGAGGTAAACAAATTGTGGCATAGTGTATAATTTATTATAATTGTTGAGGGAGTGAGGCAAAACACAAGATTGCACACATTGTTGTTGATTTCAAAGGTTCCGTAAGAAGACATAAAAATGCATTATGTACTTGGATTATTGAGAACACAACACAAATTTGATGCAGTGTTTGTTGTGGTTAACATGTAAATAGAAGATGATATATTTATTTCTTTGTAACAAGTCTATCAATGGTAACACTTGCTATGTGAAACTCCTCTTCAAGGAGATACTATCACATCATGGATTGTCAAATACAATCACATCAAATGGGAACATAAGACTCTTAGAATTATTTTTAGAGGACATATGGAAGATGGAAATGAGTGTTTAGTATAGATGAGCATATTTACCTCAAACAAATGGACAAATAGAGGTAGTAAACTAAATCCTTGGAAAATTTCTAAGATGCTTAATTGGAGATATGTTAAAATAATGGGATCATATTTTTGCACATGTTGAGCTCATTGCATATAACATATTTGTGAATATCTGTACAATATATTTAATATTCAGGATTGTGTAATGGGGTGAATTCAAGAATATTTTTAAACTTCATCGATCTCTCAGTCCATATGCAAAGAAATGATGATGTGGAGGAATTTGTAGAGTAGATGGAGCATGTGTATGAGTAGGTCTAAGATAGATTGAAGGAGAAAAGAAAAAGAGTATAAGGAGTGTACAAATGTGAGATGAAGGTAAAGGTCATTTTTTGTTGGGGAATTAGTTTGGTGCATTTGAGGAAAGATCAATATCCCATAGGATAGTATAACAAGATGAATATGAAGAAGATTAAATGTTGTTGGACAAGAAAGAAAAATTGGAAATAATGCATATACGGTTGAGTTACCAAAATATTTTGATATATCACTTGTATTCAATGCCACATACTTGTATGAGTGCAAGTAAAAGGATACTATTGCATAGGTGGATGAATCTAAGAAGAAGAAGTTACAATCATGAATTGGAAAAAACACATGTTAAACAAGAAATCATAATAAATTCTCAAAAACACATGTTAAACAAGAAATCATAATAAATTGAGAGTTTTGGATGAGAATTTGACTAGGATATAGAGTGGTGAGTGTGCACATTAATTGTGAAAATATAAGAATAGGTTGGGAATGTATAATATGTAGATTTCTAAGCATGAGTACCATATAAATTGTAATGGGAAGATGATTACATAGGATGTTGAGACATTATGAAGGTGCACATTGTTTTGTACATAAAGGGAAGTTGATGTAGGAACATCCCAAACCATTTTAAGTCAGGAAGAGTGATAAAATCATAAATCATGAAAAACAGATAAAAATGGAGGTTAAGGAGAATGGGTCATGTCAAAAGAAAATACAACATAAGATTTAGGCATATAGGTGAAAATTGCATGACAATTATAGGAGAAAAATGTGAAATATGGTGACATTGGTAGGAGTGCAATGAAGAGTGAACATGGTGATGAATGAAGAGTGCACATGGTGATGATTGATCTTGATGAGCATGCATGAAAGTGTGAAAATGCATTGGAGGAAGCTGAAAAGTAAGATGAATAGTAAAGTGTGGATTTGAAGTACCCAAAGGAAGATGAAGAATGAATGGAGGGAACTAAAGTTATAAATAAGAAGGAAAAATATGTAGAGGAAGTTTAATGTGCTGAAGAAGAATAAAAAGTATGGCATCCAAGATAGTCGATTACCCATTAAAACATAGAGTTGTAGATTATAAATGTATTAGTATTTCGATTAATGAGAATGGGCATAAGATCATTGCTCCTATAATTGTGTAATCTAGTTTTGTTATGTTGTTTTTCTTTTGCTTGAAATTCTTTAATCAACATGGTAGGAATTGCACTTGGTGGATTTGTGAAGGAAAATATTAACCAACTAGCCATGATCGGGGGAATCTAATGCACATGTTTGAAATTATTTAGTCAACATAGTAGGAATTTCACTTGATGGATTTGTGACATGAAATATTAGCTAAGCATCCATGACCATGGGAATCTATTCCACCAAAGTGATTGACGAATCACACTTGACCCCATCCACATGAAATAGCTCCTTCTAGAGGAAATCCAATGAAATGTGTAACTAGCGGGAATTTAAATTCGTAAAGGGGGCATAACAACAACTTACTTCAACCACCCAAGCTACACCTCATTGACATCTTTGTTATGGTTTTTTAAAATGGAGCACGTGTGAATATCTAGGTTTGTATTATCTACATGTTTGTGTTCTAACACACTGTTGTATGTCATTGTACAACTAGAGAAGGGTGAGTTGGGAAAATTGCACTCGAATTGTGCTATGACAAATTCATTGCATTATGCTGATTTGACGATGCAAGATACTTACTCCATTGTGCACGAGCCTTAAAAACCACTTAAGATAGATGTGTATATTTGATCAATTATCCATGAAGTCAAATGATTATATGGGTCAATAATGTTTACATTTTGTGTGCCAATTCCAAGAGAATAAAGAAATAAACCATGCTAATTAGAGCTAGCAATATAACATGGTAGGCCCCAAATCATGGATTTGGCCTACTCAATTAATTTTAGTTTCATTGGCCTATTCAAGAGATAGGGAATATTTTACAAAAACTTTGGTAGGTCTTTCCTTTAGGTATTATCTAAAAGAGTAGTCTATTCATGTAGCATTCTTCCCTCTCGTGCCAAAATCCAACAACTTAACAATTAAAATTTTTGCTAATCTAGAACTCTGATGGATTTTATGAACATATGGGTTAGTTTAAAATGGGGCAAAACTCCTATGGGCAAGGTTTTGAAACACATGGAACTTCAATCATGTAGAACTCGAGCTACCCCTGAAAATATGGTCAACCTCAACCCCATTTTTGTCCTCRGGGTCTTTTGCTACAAGTTTAGCCTATTCCTTTTCTTAATGGAATCAAAGGTGTTAAAAGACGAGGTCACTCAAATATTTTATATGCCATTTTACCAAGAGAATATTCTACAATAACTTTGAAGGTMTTTTCTTAATAGATGCTGACAAGGAAATCACCCAAATATTTATGTATTCCAAATTGCCAAGTACACCATGCACATTAAAGGGTTTTAACAATTGTATTAACAAGAAAAATTCATGTGTCCAAAGGGGTTGGATCCAATGGTGGAAAGCAAGGAGATTTTCACCATTGGGAAAGGTTCAATTCTCCTGAGGTCCTAACCTAAAGCCACAGAGACACCTTGAGGTAGTGGTCGAACGTGTGGTTGCACCCAAAAAAATCTAGCAAAAAAACAAACAAACCACCCCTATTGGGAGGAGACACCAAAAAATACAACAAACAAAAAAACAAACAAATCCCATATATCTTAGGAATGCAAATCATGTTAATGAAATCATTTCTCTAGCACATGCTACATAGAAAATGAAATCCCATGTCTCTTAGGAATGTAAATCATCTTCATGAAGTCATTGCTATAGCACATGCTACATATAAAATGATATAGATAGAAATAGATGGTAGATAATAGAGTCAAGAGGATGGTAAATTTTGATTCAAAGAAAGAGAGTAAAAGTGCCATATAGTGTACACATAGGTCAAGGGCACTCGCCAATAGAGGATCCAACTTTATCGAGTTGTCAAGGCAGGGCAACTCCTACACCAAGGAAAGTGGCTCACTTGAGGCCAAGTTCAGTAGAAGTTTCCTCACTTGATGGGGGAACTCAATGCAATGGATACCATTGCTTCCTAAGGGGTTAGGAATGATCCAGACGGATATTGGTGGCCACCCACCTATTCCAACTGGCTCCTCTTGACAGTTTTAGTTTAGGACATTCTTCTGTACTTCTTTGTAATTGTAGGTTCTACACTTCTCCGGTTGTCTGACGCCCTACACATTGTCCAGGTGCATATTTGTGGCCTCCCACCTAATCCAACTGGCTTATTTTGTATGTTTTCATGTCAACACATCTTGTTGTACTTCCAGGGTTGTTTTGGGGCCCTAAACAATGTTTTTTTGGCTCGCCACAGTCAAATTGTAGACAAAGTTAGTGTTTGATGGCGTAATGTGTAGTTCTCTAAAAGACCTTTCCAACAGGCTATCACACACCTGAAATGGAGGTCGTATGCAAAATTTACGACCCCAGGAAGTTGAGGTACCAACTTACACATAGGGGCCCACATAACTTTTGGCGTTTCATCTCCTAGGGTTAGGTTTTTGGATGTCTAGGGTTTTGACATTCATGAGTAATATTAAAAAGGCCTCTAGAGACTCATTTTAATCATTCTGCTCAGACAGATGCACGCAACAGCCACATCTCTGCTCAGAGATAGCTACCACCATTCACGTAAGTGTTTCAGTTCTATAGTTTTACAGTTTCATCCTATTTCATTTATTCAATATAAGATATTTTTCAATGGATATCTGTGTTGTTCTTCATATCTCCGTGTTTATTGTATTCCATCTATTAATCAGTTCATTCCGCTCCTTAATCTGAATCACCTAAGGAAAATAATGAAATAAGAGTTATGGATTTTTAAAGGGAAAGAAAGGAAACTCCTTTTTCTAATCGTATTTTCGACTTCTCTCCTTATAGGTTTACTCAAACTTCAAGTGTAGGAACTAATTGGATGCAAAATTCACTCAAACATGTTTTGTCCCATGTATTTCCATATTATCTCACTATGGGTCTATCAAAACTATGTAGACTAGGTACTCATTGGATGTGGAATCATCCAGAAAGTGCCTACACTTGAAATTTGGGTAAACTTATACATAGATAAGTTGAAAATACAATTAATAAAGTAGTTTTCTTCCTTTCCCTCCAAAAATATTTACCCTTATGGTTGAGATCATCATCTTGAATCCTATTGGTTATTTTAAAGTTTATTTGAATGGTACATTTTTTGGTTTGAGGCCCATTTTTTACCTCAAAATTGTCCTAATGAAGGTCATTGATGCCTTAAGTAGGATAAAATTGATGTTTGCAATGATAACGAACAAAACAATTGGATTTGATTAGATCAAGTATTTGTATGAGTGCAATAAGGATTTTTTCCAAATCACAAAGATGTGTAGGAACGTGGTAGGAACCCAATGATGTAGAATAGGATAACATAAACGTGTTTTTTCATCTAGGATGGTTATTTCTCTAGTGGAAATAAATTGTGCATCTCCAAATAATCAATACATGCAAATTTAATCAGAGAGTTACACAATGTCAACTTAGGAAAATATTTTGGGTTCAATGAGAGACATGTTTTCCTAGAGGAGAGAAATTATTCTTCGAGCATAAAGAAGGAGGTCAACAAATTGTGGCATAGTGTATAATTTATTATAATTGTTGAGGGAGTGAGACAAAACACAAGATTGCACACATTGTTGTTGATTTCAAAGGTTCCTTAAGAAGACATAACAATGCATTATGTACTTGGATTATTGAGAACACAACACAAAATTGATGTAGTGTTTGTTGTGGTTAACACGTAAATAGAAGATGATATATTTATTTCTTTGTAAGAATTCTATCAATGGTAACATTTTCTATTTGAAACTCCTCTTCAAGGAGATGCTATCACATCATGGATTTTCAAAGATAATCACGTCAAATGGGAACATAAGACTCTTAGAATTATTTTTAGAGGACATATGGAAGATGGAAATGAGTGTTTAGTATAGATGAGCATATTTACCTCAAACAAATGGACAAATAGAAGTAGTGAATTGAATCCTTGGAAATTTTCTAATATGCTTAATTGGAGATATGTTAAAATAATGGGATCATAGTTTTGCACATGTTGAGTTCATTGCATATAACATCTTTGTGAATATCTGTACAATATATTTAATATTAAGGATTGTGTAATGGGGTGAATTCAAGAATATTTTTAAACTTCATCGATCTCTCAGTCCATATGCAAAGAAATAATGACATGGAGGCATTTGTAGAGTAGATGGAGCATGTGTATGAGTAGGTCTAAGATAGATTGAAGGAGAAAAGAAAAGAGTATAAGGAGTGTACAAATGTGAGATGAAGGTAAAGGTTTTTTTGGTTGGGGAATTAGTTTGGTGCATTTGAGGAAACATCAATATCTCATAGGTGAGAAGAAAAGAGTATAAGGAGTGTACAAATGTGAGATGAAGGTAAAGGTTTTTTTGGTTGGGGAATTAGTTTGGTGCATTTGAGGAAACATCAATATCCCATAGGTGAGTATAACAAGATGAATATGAAGAAGATTAAATTTTGTTGGACAAGAAAGAAAAAATGGAAATAATGCATATATGGTTGAGTTACCAAAATATTTTGATATATCACTTGTATTCAATTCCACATACTTGTATGAGTGCAAGGAAAAGGATACTATTGCATAGGAGGATGAATCTAAGAAGAAGAAGTAGTTATAATCATGAATTGGAAAAAATACATGTTAAACTATAAATCATAATAAATTGAGAGTTTTGGATGAGAATTTGACTAGGATATAGAGTGGTGAGTATGCATATTAATTGTGAAAATATAAGAATAGATTGGGAATGTATAATATGTGGATTTCTAAGCATGAGTACCATAGAAATTATAAGGGGAAGATGATTACATAGGATGTTGAGACATTATGAAGGTGCATATTGTTTTGTACATAAAGGGAAGTTGATGTAAGAACATCCCAAACCATTTTAAGTAAGGAAGAGTGATAAAATCATAAATCATGAAAAAAAGATAAAAGTGGAGGTTAAGAAGAATGGGTCATGTCAAAAGAAGATACAACAAAAGATTTAGGCACATAGGTGAAAATTGCGTGACAATTATAGGAGAAAAATGTAAATTATGGTGACATTGGTAAGAGTGCAATGAAGAATGCACATGGTGATGAATGAAGAGTACACATGGTGATGATTGATCTTGATGAGCATGCATGAAAGTGTGACAATGCATTGGAGAAAGATGAAAAGTAAGAAGAATAGTAAAGTGTGGATTTGAAGCACCCAAAGGAAGATGAAGAATGAAAGTGTGACAATGCATTGGAGGAAGCTGAAAAGTAAGAATAATTGTAAAGTGTGGATTTGAAGCACGCAAAGGAAGATGAAGAATGAATGGAGGGAACTAAAGTGATAAATAAGAAGGTAAAATATGTAGAGGAAGTTTAATATGCCAAAGAAGAATAAAAAGTATGGCATCCAAGATAGTTGATTACCCATTAAAACATATAGTTGTAGACTATAAATGTATTATTATTTCGATTAATGAGAATGGGTATAAGATCATTGCTCCTATACTTGTGTAATCTAGTTTTGTTATATTGTTTTTCTTTTGTTTGAAATTCTTTAATCAACATGGTAGGAATTGCACTTGGTGGATTTGTGAAGGAAAATATTAACCAACTGACCATGATCGGGGGAATCTAATGCACATGTTTGAAATTATTTAGTCAACATAGTAGGAATTTCACTTGGTGGATTTGTGACGTAAAATCTTAGCTAAGCGTCCATGAACATGGGAATCTATTCTGTGAAAGTGATTGAGGAATCACACTTGACCCCATCCACATGAAATGGCTCCTTCTAGAGGAAATCCAATGAAATGTGTAACTAGTGGGAATTTAAATTGGTAAAGGGGGCATAACAACAACTTACTTCAACAACCCAAGCTAGACCCAATTGACATCTTTGTTATGGTGTTTTAAAATAGAGCACATGCGAATATCTAGGTTTGTATTAGCTACATGTTTGTGTTCTAACACACTATTGTATGTTGTTGTACAACTAGAGAAGGGTGAGTTGGGAAAATTGCACTCGAATTGTGCCATGATAAATTCATTGCATTATGTTGATTTGACGATGCAAGATACTTACTCCATTGTGCATGAGCCTTAAAAACCACTTAATATAGATGTGTATATTTGATCAACTATCCATGAGATCAAATGACTATATGGGTCAACAATGTTTACATTTTGTGTGCCAATTCCAAAAGAATAAAGAAATAAACCATGATAATTAGAGCTAGCAATATAATGGTAGGTCCCAAATCATGGATTTATGTTGATTTGACGATGCAAGATACCTACTCCATTGTGCATGAGCCTTAAAAACCACTTAAGATAGATGTGTATATTTGATCAACTATCCATGAGATCAAATGACTATATGGGTCAACAATGTTTACATTTTGTGTGCCAATTCCAAGAGAATAAAGAAATAAACCATGATAATTAGAGCTAGCAATATAATGGTAGCTCCCAAATCATGGATTTGGCCTACTCAATTAAGTCTAGTTTCATTGGCATGTTCAATAGATAGGGAATATTTTACAATAACTTTGGTAGGTCTTTTCTAAAGGAGTAATCTATTCATGTAGCGTTTTTCCTTCTCGTGCTAGAATCCAACAACCTAACAATTAAAATTTTGGCCAATCTAGAACTCCGATGGATGTTATGAACATATGGGTTAGTTTAAAATGGGGCGAAACCCCCATGGGAAAGGTTTTGAAACACATGGAACTTCAATCATGCGGAACTCAGGCTACCCTTGAAAATCTGGTCAAACTCAACCCCATTTTTTGCCTCAAAACTCGGTCTTTTGCTACAAGTTTAGCCTATTCCTTTTCTTAATGGAATCAAAGGTGTTAATAGACGAGATCACTCAAATATTTTATATGCCATTTTACCAAGACAATATTCTACAATAACTTTGAAGGTATTTTCTTAATAGATGTTCACAAGGAAATTGCTCAAATATTTATGTATTCCACATTGCGAGGTACACCATGCACATTAAAGGGTTCTAGCAATTGTATGAACAAACAAATCCCATGTGTCCAAAGGGGTTGGATCCAATGGTGGAAAACGAGGATCTTTTCATTGTTGGGCAAGGTTCAATTCTAGTGAGGGCCTAACCTAAAGCCACGAGGGCACATTGAGGTAGTGGTCGAATGTGTGAGCGCCAATAAAACAATCGATTTTGAGGGGCCTCATTTTATATGGTGACTGAAGTTCGAAACCCGCTAGTCCCACAAGTCACGGACATGCTAGCAAACAAAAACAAAATCGCATATATCTTCATCATCTTCATGACCTCATTGCTCTTCATCATCTTCATGACCTCATTGCTCTAGCACATACTACATAGAAAATGATATAGATAAAAATAGATGGTAGATAATAAAATAAAGAGAGTAAATTTAATAAAATAAATCAAATCTATGGCACATAATGCAAACTTTAACGTTACATATGTGACGAACTAATCTTGTGAAAAGTTTAATAAGATATAATTATGTATCTTTGAACTTCCCTGTTTCGCTAGTCCATAGAAGGGCCTTTCGATGTGTGAAGGGCCTTTCGATGGTCTATTTACTCATAATTTAACGTTGTTGCTTTTAGCACAAATGCCCAAATTTAAAAAACCGAGAAGCCATGATGCTCTCGGTCCAACTTTTGCATTATAGGTTGAGTTGTCTTAAAAATAAATTCAATTCAGCCAAAAATAGGCATCTTTGCATAACAGTCATTCCTTGGCCACATATCTAGGTCTTAGGTTTGGCCGGTTGTGTTTTATGATTCAAGAATAATGGCTCTGCGATGGTCCATGGATCTACGCCGAACATGACGTACAACCCGATAATTTACTGATAAACTGTTCCTACCAAACAAAATTTTAGGTTGGCCTGACAGACAGAGTTATTCGCGGACTGTTATGAATAAAATATAATGCTTGTCCATCGTATTTGTACGTTGTATAGTCGTTGCAGCTGTAAGCAATAACTTTCAGATAAAACCTCGAACAGGAATCACAGAATTGCGCGTCTCAGCCTTATCCGTAGAGAGATCATGTGCCCATCAACCAAATCTACTCTTCAAACTGATATACCGGCCCTTCTTACCAACATCTCAAAATTCAAACGATGCGGTTAGCCCCATGCGTATATCATGTTTCTTTCAGCTTAAATATTCTTCGTTCTGCCCATTCTGAACAGTTCTAAGCAGAGTTCTATACTGTCACGGCTCTTTCCTCGTCCCTAAGCATGGAGAAGAATGTGTACTGTAGTTCTGCTATTCTGGAGTATGACACAGAGGGTATGTGATTTCTCTTGTTTATGATTGGTTTTCATTGTAGCTTCTCCCATTGCTGATCTTTATATCCATCCTTGTGGCTATTGCTGATTTTTACATCATTGTGAAGCCACAAGAAAGTGATGTCTCCATAATCTTGGGAATATGCTTTTTTTTCTTCTCCTTCTCCTCGTCCTTTGTAAGTAGTGTTATGTAAATGTGTGTGGAAAATACCAACCAGATATCTTTATCTATTAGTGAATCTGTTTTCTTTCTTGGCTTTCCCCTCTTTTGAAAGTAGTGTTGTGCAAATGTGTGCCTGAAACAACAATCAGATATCCCTATCTTGTAGTGAGTCTGTTTTCTTGCTTGGCTTTCTCCTCTTTTGTAAGTAAAAACAACAATCAGATATCTCTATCTCTATCTTGTAGTGAGTCTTTTTTCTTGCTTGGCCTTCCCCTCCTTCTCTTTTGTAAATAGTGTTATGTAAAAGCGAAACAACAATCAGATATCCCTATCTTGTAGTGAGTCTGTTTCCCATCCTTCTCCTCTTTTGTAAGTAGTGTTATGTAAAAGCGAAACAACAATCAGATATCCCTATCTTGTAGTGAGTCTGTTTTCTTGCTTGGCCTTCCCCTCTTTTGTAGATAGTGTTATGTAAATGTGTATGCAAAACAACACTCAAATATTTTAGATATCTTATTTTGTAATCTTTTAAGAATATGATTTCTCTCATTTTTTTATTGACTTTCATTGCTTTTCTTATCGCTGATATTTATATTTTTTTTTATTGATTTTTATTGCTTTTCCTATCACTACATTACTGAGATAGCGAAAGAAAACTATGTTTCCTGTATGACATTAACATAATAGTTGATTAATTGAAGAGTGAGTATGTTAACTTGCTCAACCTTCCCCTCCTCTATAAATGAGGAACATAGTATGTAGATGCCTATATGAAACAGCAATCAGCTAAACTTATCTTAAGTTTTTTTGAATAGTTTATACAACTATAACATCTAAATTACTACTTATAATTTGTGTCTTACGTGGTTATGGCGATCCTGGTCCAGAAGGGAGTAGCTTAGATTGGGAATGCGACATGTCCGAGGAAGAAGAAGATCTTATACTCAGAATGTACAAACTTGTCGGCAACAAGTACTGGCCTGCTACAATCTGAGTAATTGGATTTAACTATTGTTTGAGAATTTCATGTTGCGAGCCATCTGTAAATATTATACTTAAAAAGAGGCCTGTTTGCTGTGAAAAATTGCAGGTGGTCTCTGATTGCCGGGCGTATTCCTGGAAGAAAAGCAGAGGAGATTGAGAGGTACTGGGCCATGAGAACCCAACAATTGTGCGGCGGCCATGGCGCCATTTTCACGAACAAGAAGCAGACGGCCAATATGATCTCGATTCAATACCGCATTAATGGATGCAATGACGTCGAAGTAAATTCGTAGAGATTTTGCTCTTTGTATTTTCTCCAATTAGAGCAAATTCAGGGAGATTTTCTTCATTGTATTTTCTTTAATCAGAGAAAGTTCGTCGAGGTTTCCTTAATTGCAGTGTTTTCTCTAATCAGAGAAAAAGTATAGAGGTTTTGCTCTTTGTATTTGGTCTGATGGTATAGGGAATTTCGTAGCGGATCAATTTTGAATGTAGGTCCCAAGTTATGTAGCTCAATTCAGATATCCTTAATTGAAACCAATAATATTAATGGAGCAGCTGACCTTTATCATGTACGTGTCACGTTCAAAATATTTCAGTCCTGACAACAAAGAGATGGACTTTTGTGTCATTGGATATTTTTTTCATAGATATTTATTGTGTGTAGATGGTAGACAGGTTTAGGTTTAGATTGAACCTAAACCTGGGCTCGAGTATTTATCATCCACTATAGCCTATCAAATATAAATAAAATCCAACACAAGTCAACTGATTTAATATACCGCATAGAACGAAAAAGCACACCTTACAGTAAAAAACTTTACCAACTTTAGGACTGAGATATATTCATTATATGGTTGATTAACGTATAATTATGATTGTTTTTAGGATTATATGATGGATTGTAAATTTATATGAATAACATAATGGATAATGTTATTGTTGATGATATAAAATAGATAGGGTTGGTTTAATTATTGATTATAGATTAAAATTGTTTAGAGTATGATTTTCATGCAATTTTAAAATCTTTATTAAGTTCCAACTTCACCATATTGTGTATGAAGAAGGACCATCGATCCATTCATGTTACTTCTACTAAAATTAAGGGAAAAGTGTACAAGAGTATACCATTGAGTTTAAAAATAAGTCATTATGTTGGGAATATCTCTCAAGAGCTCATATGTACTTCTCAAGAATCTGGGTAGTATTTACAATCATTTAAGGAGGTAAGTGATGGTATTTAAACCCAAAATCATTGATGAGGCATGCAAGAAAGAACAATATATGGATATGGACAAGAAGAAAGGACAACCGAATGGTTCCAAGCATAAAGAAAACCAAGGCACTTCCATGGAGGGAAATGAGAAGTGGAAATGAAGGGACATAAAGACAACAACCACTACACATCAATGCAAGGATCCAAACAATCAATGTAACCATTGTAATATCTATGGTCATATTGAAGATACGTGTTGGAAGCTACATCTAGATCTACATCCAAAGAATTGTAAGAAGGGGGGCAAGAAGAAGAACATGCTAGCCATGGATTCAAGCAACCACATAGAGAGTAGCTCAGATGCAGATGAAAATATTGTTTGCACTACAATGTAGAAGGAGGTGAACCCGAGTAGCCTCCATCCCAAGGAAGAGAAGGAGATGAATAAATTCTTCCATTTCAAGATTTATCTCAAGAAGAAGACATTAGTGGATTCTTTATTTGATTCCAATTCATACACCAACCTCATAGTAAATGATCTGGTAAATAAGATTGGAATGGGAATTCTTGATCATCCTTGTTCACTACCCATTGGGATGGGTAAATATGGATGCAAATATTTTGGTCACTAAGAAGTGTAAGATCAAATTTGATAAAAGTGAAAACTATATTAATGAAGTGGAGTTAGATGTAGTACCACTTGTTGTGTGTGGTGTAATGTTTGGAAGCCCCTACATGTACATGAGGGATGTGATCTTCATGATGAGGGTAGATCAATACTAATTGATCAAGGATGGGGAATCTTTCATCATCAATGTGCAAAATGGTAAATTCAAGGTCTCGATGGTTAGTGCTCACTAAGCCAAGAAATTGATTAGCTAAAGTAGGAAGTTTGTATTGCTCTTCTTGAGATAGAATCAATAAGGAAACAAAGTGGTAAAGTTAAAGGAATCCTTAGAGGGATGTACTAAAGAGAAGAAACACCAATTAGAGGAGCTTTTTGCAGGCGTATATATAAGTGTTCCAAGATCCTAAATGGTGACCACCTAAAAGGGAACCAGAGATGAAGTTACAACTATTACTTGATTCCTCATTTCCAAACATAGGATTGCATAGACGATCCATACAAGAAGAAGATAAAGTGCATAAATAGTTGAAACAATTCTTGGAGAAAGGAGAAATTCAACCAAGAACCTTACTTTGTGGGTCACCTATCATCACAGTGCCCGATAAGGATGGGACTTAAAGAATGTATATCAACTACATAAATCTGAATAAGATCGCCCTCAAGAATTGATATCCTTTTCCCATGATTGATGATTTATTAGATCAATTGCAACATGCCAATTACCTCGCCAAGTTGGATCTCAAATTAGGATACCACTAGGTATAGGTAAAAGAAGAAGACATGTGAAATATTTCCTTCAAGATGAGGAAATGTTTGTATGAATGGTTTGTAATTCCTTTAGGTTTATGTAATGCACCAACTACATTTATGTGTTTGATGAATACTGTATTCTATACCTTTGTAGATTCATTTGTGATAGTGTACTTGGATGATATATTGATATTTATCTATTCCTAGGAAGAGCATATCTCACATCTCATGCATGTGTTTCATACCCTAGAAAAGAATCAATTACTAACAAACCTTAGGACATGTGCGAAGATGGAGGACATCATCAAGTGGAAAAATCCTATCAATGTCTTTGAAGTTAGGATTTTATTGGGAGAAACATAGTAGCTTCAAAAGTTTATATCATCCTTTTTAGTTGTGGCTACACTAGTCCATGTCATAACAACTGATAGTAAGTGTTTCCAATGGGGAAAGAATCAACATAAGGATTTTGAAGAGCTGGAAAAAATATTAGTCAATTACTACTTCTCACATTGCCCAATTTGCAAAAGCCTTTTGAAATGGAGACATATGCAAGTGGATATGCTATAGGAGTAGTCTTGAAACAAGGAGGTAAGCTAGTATGCTATCCTTTTGAACTGTTCCATGCCAAAGTATCGAACTACCCTACATATGACAATGAACTCTATGTTCTAGTTCGATTCATTAAGAAATGGAAGAATTATCTAATGGGAAAGGAAACCATCATCCACACTGATCATGAGCCATTGGAATATTTGCAAGCCACTAGAATATTTGTAGGCCCATAGTATGTTTCAACAAAAAAGATACTACAAGTGGATGGGATTTTTATAGAAACTTCATCTTATAAACAAATATAATAAGGGAAGTGCTAATAAGTACATGACATGCTTTCAAGGCCACTCATAAACAAGATCACAACTTTGGGTACCCTTGTGGACATGGAACCTTTCACACATGATGCATAGAAAGAGGAATGCACAAAGGATGATGACTTCAAGGAGGTATTTAAATAGCTATAAGGCCAAGTTCAAGTAGAAGAAGGTGATAGCAAGGTTGACCACCATCTCTAGGATGGGTTTCTCCATAAGATGGATCATCTCTATGTTCCTAAAGGAGAAATATTACAATTTATCAAAGAGGCTCACACCTCCAAAGTTGTAGGGAATTTTAGTGTTTAGAATAGCGGCCAACTTATAGAAGTATGTGTATTGGCCCATAATTCAAGAATATATAACTCAATGTATTATAGGATGCACACTTTGTTATACAAGAAAAACTTATAATAGGAAGTAAGGTTTATACCATCCTTTACATGTACCTACTAGATCATGGTGGAGCATCTCCATGGGTTTTGTGGGTGATTTTCCAAGAACCAAGTGGGGAAATGACTATCTCTTTATAGTAGTGAGAAGGAATAGTAATATGTGCATTCTCATGCCTTGTAAAAAGGACATCAAGGGACAAAATGAAAAAATCATGTTCTTTGAAAATGTCTGGGTGTAAGGAACACACCTCAGATAGAGATACTATATTTCTTAATTCCTTTTGGATTACATTTTTGGATAAGATGGACACCAAGTTGAAGAGATATACAAATTTCCATCCATAAATGAATGGGAAGACAAAAGTAGTGAACATGATATTGGTTCAAATTTTGAGAGGTTGCAATCAAGAGAATCCAAGTACCTAGTATGAAAATTTGATTTATAATCAACATTCTTATAACAAAGTAGTCCACATTTCCACCAGTAAGTCACATTTCTAAACTTTCTTTGGATATTTTCCACCTTCACCTCTAGATGTTATATACGAACAATGAGGAGGAATAGGGGAAGATACCAATGGAAAATTATTGAATTCTAAACTATTCGTTGAAAGATTAGGAAAATCCATTTGCAAGTAGAAGAGACATTGAAGAAGTCACGTGAAAAGTATAAGGGTTGGCATGAAAAACATAGAATTGAGAATACATTCAAGGTACGAGATCGAATCTAGTTGCATCTAAAAAAATAAAGCATACATCATCATGGTAATAATATCAATGCTCTATGGTATGGTCATTTTGAAGTGTTGGAGTAGGTAAGTGATAATTCCTATAGACTCAGTTTACCTCCATATATGCACATTTACTTAATAGTGAATGTTGAAAATCTAAACAAAATTGAGCCTTCCATGTTATATTAGGAAAATGACATGCAAGTCTTTCCTACGATAGAGGAATTAGTACCAGAAGCTCAGGAAGAGTTAGCAGAGGGTATATTTTTGTAGAATAATTCCATAAAAACTAAATGGGCTAGAATGAACTCTGGTAGGTTGATTTGAAGGGACAATTAACAAAGTTACCTACTTGATGAGAACCCTCTGGAGTTCTCATTTTTTTAGAGGTCATATTTAGTGGTTCTTTTTACCCCATTTCAAAAAGTGGTGCTACCAATGGAACCCTTTATTGGGGAGGTGGTTAAAATTGTGATTTGCTTGAAATCATAGATTTGACAACAAATACCATTGTGGACAAAAACTCTATAATGAAAAAATTCTAATTTTGACTCGATAATGCAAAAATAGCATTGCATATTACTAATCAAAACTCTAGTTCTAGAAATCATTGAATAAAATAAGATTTGGGCCATGGACTCATAGGAGAGGGGTTCCCCTAGCTGTAATATGATGTCATGATTCGAATGGAATCAAAAGTTCTTTTATTTGAGTCTCGATTATCATTTTATCGTGAGTTGCAACTTGCTTCCTAAAGCTGTCATTCAGGGACATATGACAAATTTGTTCCTGGGTCATAAAAACCAAATTGAGGATGATAATGTGTCATAGTATCCTACGAGTATGTTTGGGAAAAACTAACATGGTCATATATTCCACATATTATAAGGATAGAGTTTTCCAATTTTGACCTTATAATGCAAAAATTGCATTAGATGTTACTAACCAAAACCCTAGTTTTGGAAATAATTGAATAAAACAAGATTTGGGCCATGGACTCATGGGAGAGGGTTCCCCTAGTTGTAATATGATGTCATCAATCCAATGGAATTGATGGTTGATTGATCCAAGTCCCAGTTATCATTTTATGGTGACTTACAACTCACTTCCTAAATCCATTCATGGACACATGATAAATTTGTGTTGAGGGCATAACAAACCAATTGAGTAGCATAATTGAGTGTCATAAGATCCTACATTTGTATTTTGTCAAGGCCCACATGAGAATGCTATCAACGTAGGGTAGAGTTTTCCAATTTTGATCCTATAATGCAAACTTTGCATTGTATGTTACTAAAATTGTAAACCCTACAAAATAATACGATGTTGAAGATGATAAAGGTTATCATGGATCTTATTATAGAAGACATGGGGAATTACATTATTGTGGCTCTTCTTGTATAATTTTAGTCAAATGAACCTAGGGTTTGATATTTTGATGCTAGGGTTTGATAACATGAAAATAACACACGAGTCAAATGAGTTTAGGGTTTGATAATGTCATGATAGGGTTTGTGCTATGCATGTAAAGCCTCACATCGAAAGTTTGCAATGTTCATTGAAGTGGAGTCTTCATACCTAATGTGAGACTAGGGTTTGATAATGTGATAATGAAACATGAGTTAAATGAGCCTTGCATTTGATAATGTGATGTTATGTTTTGTGCTATGCATGTAAATCCTAGCATCAAAATTTTGTGATGTCCTTCAATGTCTGTTGAGGTGGAGTATTCAAACCTAATGAAGTATCATTTTCAAATGAAGTAATCCACATATCCTTCAATTTAAAAAATTTCCAATTGTGTGTATTCATGCAAAATAATCATGAAACTAATCATCCTAGTACAACGTATATCCATTCTCTAGATGAGGTTATTAGGAGCACGAAAAGATCCCACTGATGAACATTTCAAATGTTGCAATATATATGGATATTTCAATGATGCAAAGACATTTCAAAGGAAATGTGCAGGGTTTGATAAATTTCCTTATCTTGTAACAAAGAATGATAAAATGAATCATATTTTTCAACATGTTGAGGCACAAAATGTGTGACCAAAGGATGCAAAAATAGTGATAAGTTGCTAAGCTATGAAGGTTTGATATTTAAACATACTTTACATGGGTATTTTAAGGCTCCGCATTATTCAAAGACCAAATTATGTGAGGGATGACATATGAAGTTTAAGTATACAAATTATCCAAATTTAGTAGTTTCAATACCTATGTTGATTATCATGTGACAACTTAATAAATGATGTTGGACCTATTGAATGTAGTTGGACACCTAAATTATGATGTCAAGAATAATCGGTGAATCCAATATCAAGAAAATTTATGACTCAAAAATAAATGAGGGCTTATGAAACAATGCACCCTAATATAATATCATTGTCGGATAAATGTATGTGCATGACTATGTGAATGCACTATATTTGGCCACTCAGCATTAACAATGCTTGTTCAAACAACATTTTATTATAAAGTACCAATGAGGAAATCAAGTACACCAAGGTTAAAAGTAGAAAACATATTCTAAAATCAATCAAGGTTATTATGGCTCTCATTGTGGCACTAGGGATAGAATTTAGGGTTCAATAGTATCTCTAAATGAAACACCTCTAAAAACTTAGGAAATATATATTTGTGATGCCTTGATAAGAACACCCTCACTAGTGTTATATTAATGCACTAAAGATTGATAAGGAAAAGTTAGGGGAGTTAGGAAATGGAAAACATGTAACAAAATCATGTTTAAAATATGGCATTTCATCTTTCCAATACTTTGGTTGGTGGTGTTGAAAACACCATTGATCTTATTGATGGGCCCTCATGTGCCTATGATTCTTTGTATAATATGGGCACATAGAATGGAAAGAGTGTTAGACTCATGCACTAAAACAAATTTAGTCAAATATGTAAATGCATTAAAAAAATAACATAACAATCATGTAGCTCAATATAGAAAATAATGTTGAACATGCCATTTTACCTCTCTTGTATAATTCCCCGATTTCATTCAAGTAGACCATGTAGATCCTTTATGATACTAATAGTCTCCATCAATTTATCATGCTCTTAATGAGGTAAGTATTATACCTTTGATTAGATCTTTCTAGATGTTGTTTTTAGTTGGATGTTTGTATGAATGACTAAGTTTGTAAAATGATATACCAATGCACCTGGCCTATAATCCATGAATACATAACTACCTATATTTCTTGATTTTTCATCTAGTGCAGGTTATTCACCTGTAACAACCATTGATCCAATTGGAAATTCATTTCATTCATTGTCAACCACTAAGGTATTAAGGGTTTACTTTTTCTCAATTCATCATGCCAACCAATAATTAGTGCCCCATTCATTATCTTTCCTGGAAACCACTACATATATGTGTCTTGCAAAAGTGCAATGCACGGTCAAATACAAGTGTGTAGGAATTTGATAAGATAGATAAATCACAAACTATCATAGATTGTTACCAAATAATTTTGAAGTGTTTCCAAACATAACACACCTGGTTTGACAAGATCAAAGATATGATCATAATATGGGGAAATAGATGATTGGACCTCTTATAAATAGGTTATTTAAACAATTATGAGTGGGTATATTACAAGTGATACACGATCCCATGCATCAACCCAATATTTTGATTCACAATCATTCCATTCACCACTACTACATGGTCCACAAAATCATGGGAGTTTTTTGATCCATATTTTAAATAGAGGGTTGTCCAAGCTTCAAATTAAATGAAATCCACAAGTTCCACATATTGTGTTAAAATAATATGTATGTGACTGATCTGCATGGACCAACTCCAAAAAATTTCTTTTCACATGTCCTCTCTTTGTTGATTCCTCTGACCTTCTTGTTTTCTATGCCATTACTATAGAGAACCAATGGACTATAGATTTTTCATCTCAAATAGAATAATCAGTCAGAATTTTTATCTCATTCGTACATAGTGAATTTTTTATGCATGCACTAACTCCATCGTGCTAAGATTTTCCATGCCTGATCTCAAAATAGTTCCAAATATGAGACATGTTGAATTTGTTGTGCAAAAAACTCAACCATTGAAATACATAGGCATTTTTTAACTAGGCCACACAACCATTTGACCAATTCCAATGCCAATCCATCTACATATCTTTCTCCTTAAAGTGATCATAGAACATATGAAATCAATGTTGTACAAAATGTAGGCCATTGCACCTATCATCACTTCTCTAGAAGTTGCACTCCAATATTATCCTCCTGTCTTCAATGCTATCTAGCATATGCCTATATTTGGTACATCCATTATGCTAACCCAATTTGAATGATAATACTGGATCTACATCTTATTTTGTGGTTGGAGGGTGTAGTTCTCAGAAAAATATACAACTAATAGTATAGTACCGAGGGGAAAGGTGTGCATGCATATTCTAAATTGCACAAGTTTCCATTGCACCACATGGACATTTTGAACATACTATTGGTTTTTTTTTTCAAAAATCCCTTGATGAAATCACATACTCATACTTGGTGGCACAAAAAATAGGGAATAATTAGAATGTAACCTTTTAAAACTATACATAAAATTTCTAAGTGTAATCTGAAAGAATATATTCCCTTTAAGTACACAATGTTGACTTGGGACATCACCAATGGTATCTTTTTTATTTCCTATAACATATTTGAAGCTTTCCATGTCAACCACCATCCTGCCAAATGTGTGGTCCTCACTTTCATGAATGGGCTGGCTCAATAATACAAATACACTACACCTAGGGCATGTCTCATATAGATCATATTTTTCATAATACTTTTATTTGTTGGGCCTTGGACACATGATGCTATGAATAAAGTATCTTAATGAAATTTATGGTACTATGGTTGAGAATTTCTGCACATGGTGTGTATGAAAAACGTGATGGTTGTCTATATATGTGTCATAATAATAACCAAATTCTATGTGGTATCTACAACAACATGTGTTGTAGTATATGCATATTCTAACATACGAAGGTTTGCATTTCTTGAAATATATTTTGGCTAGATTAACATCCTTATGCTCATTCTTGAATCTCTCATAGATTTATGCTCATGTCATGTTAAGAAAGTGTTTAATGCGGGGTTCATGGTCAATAGAATCACTTCTCAACTTCATCACATCATTATGATTGGATGAAGGGCCGATATTTTCATGCCAAAGTTTTGAACTAGTCCCTTATAGCTTCATTTGACTTCATAGCAGAACAAGGAAACCTATCAATGAAGGCCATAAATCTATTTGACTCTGGTTGTTGAGGTTTTCTCTTCTGATAGAATAATTTTAAAGGGTTTTCTCACTTTTAAAAATTTTAGAGGTGTGTGTGAGAAAGAAACATTTCCTTATGGTCTTATTTACAATTGATTATGATGATACATGACTAACTACATTATGATATTTTGAATGAGTATTCCTTCCAATTCTATTAAAAGAACCTACATATTTTTTACAACATGATTAGAGGTCTCTAAAATTTTAACTATCCTTATGATAATAATTTTCCTAACAATAGCTAAATTATGTGATTTTAACAAGGCCAAAAATAGTTGACATTTAGATGCATCATTTTTTTTGTTTAGAATAGTCTTTAATAATATTTGTGCACTACCAATCAATAGTTTGTTTAGGTAGATTTCCTTCAAGGATCTCTAGAGAAATTTCATACACATGAACACATCTAGGATTTCTTCATCATGCGCTATATAGATGAGGTAAGGAAGGTGGACCCTAAGTCTAGAACCCAACACCATGACATTTTGGAAATTTATTGGGAGGTCATGACACTTCATTCACCCGGCGGTCAAGATTGGGAGTTCACTAAAAATGTTGGTGGTTATTATGATGAAACTATAATTTTTCATCATGATATTTCACCATAGAATATTTTTCACTGGAAGGTTGTACAAAACTCAAATTTCTGATTTCTCCCTTTGTATACTCAACATCTTGCAAAGTTTTCATGTCGTCTTCAATTAGATCATCATTTGTTGATGGAACATTGGTTGGAGTTTAAGTTGATGTTGGAAATGGAATGTACTCCATTGAATGCATACACTTCACATATGGAAATGAAGTAGATATCATTGCGAGATGCGGTGTGCAAGGAATTAAGGTTCCCATTGATGGATGCCTATGTTTTTCCATACCCAACTTTTCCTTTTCTCTTAGTTCGTCAACTTTTTTAGTGGTTTGCTCCTTCCTATTATACTTTATTGATTGATAGAGTCTAGTTCCCATATTCACAAGGATCATATACAATAATAAATTAACAAAATTTATCTTCCCAATCACACAAAACAAAAAAAGTATTTCAACTGTAGTATTACCTAGGAATGTCTATGTTATTGCAGATAGGCCTTTCTTTTTGGAGAAAATAAGATTAGGAATTGTGTTTTTTTCTATCTTATATAAGCATGAACATGTGTGAATTATTAGTGTGCACATGTTAATAATGTGTGCATTAATAATGCATGCATTCTCTTGTTACAAAAGGTCAAAATTGGCCATTATAACATTAGTTAGCTATGGGTGCCAATAGGGAGAGTTCCAAATCAAGCCTAAACATCATTAACGGGGTAAACAAAGGATTGTATCCCTAAACATGGTCAAGGGTTTAAAGAGGGGCCTAGCCTGGAAATGAGTCTAGACATGTAAACATGGTTAAAGGGTGGTAAACAAGGTCCTTAATCCCTACTTAAAAATTATTGATCTCAAGCTCCATGAACAAACACTAAACACAGTGACACAAGCCCTTAGTAGGGGTCTTTTCCCTAGGAGTTGGATATGGGTTATATTACAATGTTTCACAAACTATGGATGAATATTAATACCTTGACCATAGTCATGGTAGGGAAAAAAATCCTTAGGCCCTTGACATTGGTCGAGGAAGGGAAACAAGAGACTTTGGACCTAAATATTTAATCTCAAGATGAAGCATTGTGAACATTTCCTTAGATCTCCACAAAAGAGAATGGATGGTTTGTGAGGCCTTGACCATCATCAAATACTATAGTGTATTAGGATCTTATTGAAGCTTCTCAAGATCAAGAGCCTTGAATAAGTACTTGAACCAAAACACATGAACTTTGTAAGGGGTATTTGGCCTTTGAGTGGGATACAAGCACCGTGAGTAGAATTTTGTGCACTAGAAATATGCATTGAGGTAAAAATAGGGTTTGGGGGACATAATGGACTTAAGCATTGTATTGAACCTTCTTGAGCCCTAGTGTCATGAACAACATGTATGGGTTTTGGGCATCAGGTCTTGGAAATCATGGATGGGTCTTGGGAATTAGGTCTTGGACATCATGGATGGGTCTTGGGTCTATGACCATAGTCAAGGGAGGGAAACAAGGGTATTTAGACGTAAACCTTGCTTCTTAGGCTCAAATTCCATGGATGAGTCCTTGAACCTACGCATATGACATATATTAGTTACAAATCACCTCCAAGGGTTCTATGAGTATCATCACAAGATTATTTTTGCACTAGGGATGTGTCTAGAGGTCTATCCAAGGTCATAGGAGGAGAATAATGGATCTTGTGTCCTAAATGACTCTTGGTGTTCTCAATTTCCTTAAAATAATTCTACTACCCACAAAGATTCTATGGATATAGTGTTGAACACATCCTCAAATGGCCACATGAGACCCTTTTACAATATATCTGGAATACTAGAGGGATACATGTTCCATTATCATATCACAACACATTCCCTACATAATAACATATCTTGGGTTCATGCCATGAATCATTCTTTGTTCCATGGCCAAGTTTCTTTAGCATCCAAGTGGGAAACACGTGCCATGAGTAGGTTTTGTGCACTAGAAGTGGTATTTGAGGTATAGACATGGTTAGGTGGGGAAACAAGGGGCTTAATCCCAAAATGAAGGTATTCTAGAGATATAACGCTATGTTTAGGGGAGGGAATGTTGGATTACTGAGAGGGGAAGTGAATAAATAATGCGAAATTATATTCCTTTTAACCATAGTTTATTCTTCAACAATATTTAGCAGTTTATCTTTAACATTCAATAGATCATCAGTATCATAAACATAAACAACATCACATCACAATAGATACACAATACACCAGTATTTATGTGGAAACTCAAATGGGAAAAAACCACATAATTTTTTTCTTATATATTTATCAAAAGAAAAAATTCATTGGAAGCACCAACTTTCGATTATCTAGCTACAACTGGAAGGAGGCTCCAACCCCCTATTCTCAGGCTCCAACCTGGAGGAAGCTACAACTCCCCATTTCTTTGGATCCAACTAGATACAATCAGAAGGTGGCTACAACCACCTTTGCTTGCCTCGTCCAACCACCCTAAAATATAAATGTAGACCAATTGTCACAGACTCTACCATTGTCACTGCCACAACCTCTATCATTGTCACAAATTTGTCACTTTCACAACTCAGTCACTGTCACTGTCTCTATCACTTTCAAAACTCTGTCACTGTCACTACCACAACTCTTTTACTATCTCATCAACCAACTAAACCTATATCATACCATGCATCAAGTGTATACCAATATACATACTATCTCATGCATCAATCATGAACCAAACAATACATCAACAATGAATAGTGAATCATGAACTAGAGAATCAACCATGTACCACGTGTGCCATATACCATATCATCAACCATATGCATATTTGCACCATTTCATCAATGAAGCATTTCAAATAACCTATGCATGCCCCTCATGGATACATCACCATGCAACATGAATATACCTCAACCATGTACAAGAAAATAAATATGTGAGCTATAAGAATCATATCAATGATGTACCATACATAAGAGTGCTCCTCACTTAGCCAACCATATACCATATCCAAGTACAAGACAAAAATATAAAGAATGCCTCAAGCATTCACCACATCATATGAAAAAGTAACCATCAAAGCAAACATATAACCATGCCATAACTTTTGTAGATGACTTGAACATGTAGGATGCTGACCAGTGTGCCTGCTTCAAAATTCAGGGACCTGGTACTAACATTTACCCTAATTTTCAAGTGCCTCGCTAGACAGACATAGGGAAACTTGTGAGTGCCTCACTAGATAGGTATAGTGAAATAAGTGAGGGCCTAACTGTACAACAACTATTAATTGATTCCTCATTTCCAAACATAGGACTACATAGATGATCCATACTAGAAGAAGATAAAGTGAATAAATAGTTGAAACAATTTTTGGAGAAAGGATAAATTCAACCAAGAACCTCACTTTGTGGGTCACCTATCATCATAGTTCCCAATAAGGATGGGACTTAAAGAATGTATATCAACTACATAGATTTGAATAAGATTGCCCTCAAGAATTGATATCATTTTCCCATGATTGATGATTTATTAGATCAATTGCAACATGCCAATTACCTCGCTAAGTTGGATCTCAAATTAGGATACCACTAGGTATAGGTAAAAGAAGAAGACACGTGAAATATTTCCTTCAAGATGAAGAAATGTTTGTATGAATGGTTGGTAATTCCTTTTGGTTTATGTAATGCACCAACTACATTTATGTGTTTGATAAATAATGTATTCTATCCCTTTGTAGATTCATTTGTGATAGTGTACTTGGATGATATATTGATATTTGTCTATTCCTAGGAAGAGCATATCTCACTTCTCATGCATGTGTTTCAGACCCTGGAAAAGAATCAACTAATAATAAACCTTAGGACATGTGCGAAGACAGAGGACATCATCAAGTGGAAAAATCCTATCAATGTCTCTGAAGTTAGGAGTTTTTAGGGAGAAACATAGTAGCTTCAAAAGTTTATATAATCCTTTTTAGTTGTGGCTACACTAGTCCATGTCATAACAACTGATAGTAAGCGTTTCCAATGGGAAAATAATCAACATAAGGATTTTGAAGAGACGGAAAAAATATTAGTCAATTACTACTTCTCACATTGCCCAATTTGCAGAAGCCTTTCGGAATGGATACATATGCAAGTGGATATGCTATAGGAGTAGTATTGACACAAGGAGGTAAGATAGTATTCTATCATTTTGAAATGTTCCATGCCAAAGTCTCGAACTACCCTACATATGACAATGAACTCTATGTTCTAGTTCAATTCATTAAGAAATGGAAGCATTATCTAATGGGAAAGGAAACAAGCATCTACACTAATCATGAGCCATTGGAATATTTGCAAGCCACTAGAATATTTGTAGGCCCATAATATGTTTCAACAAAAAAGATACTACAAGTGGATGGGATTTTTATAGGAACTTCATCTTATCAAAAGATATAATAAAGGAAGTGCTAATAAGTAGATGACATGCTTTCAAGGCCACTCATAACCAAGATCACAACTTTGGGTACTCTTGTGCACATGGAACCTTTCACACATGATGCATAGAAAGAGGAATGTACAAAGGATGAGGACTTCAAGAAAGTATTTAAATAGTTTCAAGGCCAAGTTCATGTAGAACAAGGTGATAGCAAGGTTGACCACCATCTCTAGGATGGGTTTCTCCATAATATGGATCATCTCTATGTTCCTAAAGGAGAAATATTACAATTTATCAAAGAGGCTCACACCTCCAAAGTTGTAGGGAATTTTAGTTTTTGGAATAGTGGCCAACTTATAGAAGTATGTGTATTGGCCCATAATTCAAGAAGATATAAATCGATGTATTATAGGATGCACACTTTGTTATACAAGAAAAAATTATAATAGGAAGTAAGGTTTATACCATCCCTTACATGTACCTACTAGATCATGGGAGAGCATCTCCATGGGTTTCATGGGTGATTTTCCAAGAACCAAGTGGGGACATGACTATCTCTTTATAGTAGTGAGAAGGAATAGTAACATGTGCATTCTCATTCCTTGTAAAAAGGACATCAAGGGACAAAATGAAAAAATCATGTTCTTTGAAAAGGTTTGGGCGCAAGGAACACACCTCAGATAGAGATACTATATTTCTTAATTCCTTTTGGACTACATTTTGGGAGAAGAAGGACACCAAGTTGAAGATATCTACAAATTTTCATCCATAAATGAATGGGAAGACAAAAGTAGTGAACATGACATTGGTTCAAATTTTGAGAGGTTACAATCAAGAGAATCCAAGTACCTAGTATGAAAATTTGATTTATAATCAACATTCTTATAACAAAGTAGTCCACATTTCCACTTTAAGTCACATTTCGAAACTTTCTTTGGATATTTTCCACCTTCACCTCTAGATGTTATATACGAACAATGAGGGGAAGATATCAATGGAAAATTGTTGAACGCTAAAATATTCGTTGAAAGATTAGGAAAATCCATTTGAAAGTAGAAGAGACATTGAACAAATCACATGAAAAGTATAAGGGTTGGCATGAACAACACAAAATTGAGAATACATTCAGGGTACAAGATTGAATCTAGTTGCATCTAAAAAAATAAAGCATACATCATCATGGTAAGAAGATCAAGTCTCTATGGTATGGTCATTTTGAAGTGTTGGAGTAGGTAAGTGATAATTCCTATAGACTCAGTTTACCTCCATATATGCACATTTACTTAATAGTGAATGTTGAAAATCTAAACAAAATTGAGCCTTCCATGTTATACTAGGAAAATGACATGCAAGTCTTTCCTACGATAGAGGAATTAGTACCAGAAGCTCAGGAAGAGTTAGCAGAGGGTATATTTTTGTAGAATAATTCCATAAAAAATAGATGAGGTAGAATGAACTCTAGTAGGTTGATTTGAAGGGACAATTAACAAAGTTACCTACTTGATGAGAACCCTCTGGAGTTCTCATTTTTTTAGAGGACATATTTAGTGGTTATTTTTACTCCATTTCAAAGAGTGGTGCTAGCAATGAAATCCTTTATTGGGGAGGTGGTTAAAATTATGACTTGTTTGAAATCATACATTTTACAACAGATACCATTGTGGACAAAAACTCTATAATGCAAAAATCCCAATTTTGACCTCATAATGCAAAAATAGCATTGCGTATTACTAAGAAAAATATCTAGTTCTAGAAATCATTGAATAAAATAATATTTGGGCCAAGGACTCATAGGAGAGGGGTTACCCTAGCTTTAATATGATGTCATGAGTCCAATGGAATCAAAATTTCATTTATTTGAGTCTTGATTATCTTTTTATCGTGAGTTGCATCTTGCTTCCTAAAGCTGTTATTCAGGGACATATGACAAATTTGTGCCTGGTTCATAAAAACCAAACTGAGGATGATAATGTGTCATAATATCCTACAAGTATGTTTTGGAAAAACTAACATCGTCATATATTCCACACACTCTAAGGATATAGTTTTCCAATTTTGACCTTATAATGCAAAAATTGCATTACATGTTACTAACCAAAACCCTAGTTTTGGAAATAATTGAATAAAACAAGATTTGGGCCATGGAATCATGGGAGAGGGTTCCCTTAGTTGTAATATGATGTCACAAATCCAATGGAATTGATGGTTGATTGACCCAAATCTTAGTTATCATTTTATGGTGAGTTGCAACTCACTTCCTAAATCCATTCATGGACACATGATACATTTGTGTTGATGGCGTAAAAAACCAATTGAGTAGCATAATTGAGTGTCATAAGATCCTATAGTTGTATTTTGGTAAGGCCCACATGAGCATGTTATCAACACACTCATAGGTTATATTTTTCCATTTTTTACCTTGTTGTTCCTGAGATTAAACTTAAGTCTCAAAGAGTAATGTCAGGCATCGCGAATGTTTAAAAGGATGTTTTAAAAGAGTGTTTTTTATACCTTTAGTTATATAAGGAAAATCCTTAAATGAAATTAATAATAGGACAATACAAATGCCGTATTTAGTTGTCTGAGTCACAATTATGATATCAAATTGTGTGGGAGGAACTTACAAAACTGTTAAACAAAGATGGGAATCAATGGCAGATGAATCTCACCTTGTTTGCAGTAGAAGAAAGCAAAGAGTGCACCCTTGAACAAGATATGAGATGCAATAATTCAAATAGCTTG
>SNQJ01S0005623.1:202414-220557 GCA_010110895.2 Picea sitchensis | reverse complement strand
CATTATTCAAAGACCAAATTATGTGAGGGATGACATATGAAGTTTAAGTATACAAATTATCCAAATTTAGTAGTTTCAATACCTATGTTGATTATCATGTGACAACTTAATAAATGATGTTGGACCTATTGAATGTAGTTGGACACCTAAATTATGATGTCAAGAATAATCGGTGAATCCAATATCAAGAAAATTTATGACTCAAAAATAAATGAGGGCTTATGAAACAATGCACCCTAATATAATATCATTGTCGGATAAATGTATGTGCATGACTATGTGAATGCACTATATTTGGCCACTCAGCATTAACAATGCTTGTTCAAACAACATTTTATTATAAAGTACCAATGAGGAAATCAAGTACACCAAGGTTAAAAGTAGAAAACATATTCTAAAATCAATCAAGGTTATTATGGCTCTCATTGTGGCACTAGGGATAGAATTTAGGGTTCAATAGTATCTCTAAATGAAACACCTCTAAAAACTTAGGAAATATATATTTGTGATGCCTTGATAAGAACACCCTCACTAGTGTTATATTAATGCACTAAAGATTGATAAGGAAAAGTTAGGGGAGTTAGGAAATGGAAAACATGTAACAAAATCATGTTTAAAATATGGCATTTCATCTTTCCAATACTTTGGTTGGTGGTGTTGAAAACACCATTGATCTTATTGATGGGCCCTCATGTGCCTATGATTCTTTGTATAATATGGGCACATAGAATGGAAAGAGTGTTAGACTCATGCACTAAAACAAATTTAGTCAAATATGTAAATGCATTAAAAAAATAACATAACAATCATGTAGCTCAATATAGAAAATAATGTTGAACATGCCATTTTACCTCTCTTGTATAATTCCCCGATTTCATTCAAGTAGACCATGTAGATCCTTTATGATACTAATAGTCTCCATCAATTTATCATGCTCTTAATGAGGTAAGTATTATACCTTTGATTAGATCTTTCTAGATGTTGTTTTTAGTTGGATGTTTGTATGAATGACTAAGTTTGTAAAATGATATACCAATGCACCTGGCCTATAATCCATGAATACATAACTACCTATATTTCTTGATTTTTCATCTAGTGCAGGTTATTCACCTGTAACAACCATTGATCCAATTGGAAATTCATTTCATTCATTGTCAACCACTAAGGTATTAAGGGTTTACTTTTTCTCAATTCATCATGCCAACCAATAATTAGTGCCCCATTCATTATCTTTCCTGGAAACCACTACATATATGTGTCTTGCAAAAGTGCAATGCACGGTCAAATACAAGTGTGTAGGAATTTGATAAGATAGATAAATCACAAACTATCATAGATTGTTACCAAATAATTTTGAAGTGTTTCCAAACATAACACACCTGGTTTGACAAGATCAAAGATATGATCATAATATGGGGAAATAGATGATTGGACCTCTTATAAATAGGTTATTTAAACAATTATGAGTGGGTATATTACAAGTGATACACGATCCCATGCATCAACCCAATATTTTGATTCACAATCATTCCATTCACCACTACTACATGGTCCACAAAATCATGGGAGTTTTTTGATCCATATTTTAAATAGAGGGTTGTCCAAGCTTCAAATTAAATGAAATCCACAAGTTCCACATATTGTGTTAAAATAATATGTATGTGACTGATCTGCATGGACCAACTCCAAAAAATTTCTTTTCACATGTCCTCTCTTTGTTGATTCCTCTGACCTTCTTGTTTTCTATGCCATTACTATAGAGAACCAATGGACTATAGATTTTTCATCTCAAATAGAATAATCAGTCAGAATTTTTATCTCATTCGTACATAGTGAATTTTTTATGCATGCACTAACTCCATCGTGCTAAGATTTTCCATGCCTGATCTCAAAATAGTTCCAAATATGAGACATGTTGAATTTGTTGTGCAAAAAACTCAACCATTGAAATACATAGGCATTTTTTAACTAGGCCACACAACCATTTGACCAATTCCAATGCCAATCCATCTACATATCTTTCTCCTTAAAGTGATCATAGAACATATGAAATCAATGTTGTACAAAATGTAGGCCATTGCACCTATCATCACTTCTCTAGAAGTTGCACTCCAATATTATCCTCCTGTCTTCAATGCTATCTAGCATATGCCTATATTTGGTACATCCATTATGCTAACCCAATTTGAATGATAATACTGGATCTACATCTTATTTTGTGGTTGGAGGGTGTAGTTCTCAGAAAAATATACAACTAATAGTATAGTACCGAGGGGAAAGGTGTGCATGCATATTCTAAATTGCACAAGTTTCCATTGCACCACATGGACATTTTGAACATACTATTGGTTTTTTTTTTCAAAAATCCCTTGATGAAATCACATACTCATACTTGGTGGCACAAAAAATAGGGAATAATTAGAATGTAACCTTTTAAAACTATACATAAAATTTCTAAGTGTAATCTGAAAGAATATATTCCCTTTAAGTACACAATGTTGACTTGGGACATCACCAATGGTATCTTTTTTATTTCCTATAACATATTTGAAGCTTTCCATGTCAACCACCATCCTGCCAAATGTGTGGTCCTCACTTTCATGAATGGGCTGGCTCAATAATACAAATACACTACACCTAGGGCATGTCTCATATAGATCATATTTTTCATAATACTTTTATTTGTTGGGCCTTGGACACATGATGCTATGAATAAAGTATCTTAATGAAATTTATGGTACTATGGTTGAGAATTTCTGCACATGGTGTGTATGAAAAACGTGATGGTTGTCTATATATGTGTCATAATAATAACCAAATTCTATGTGGTATCTACAACAACATGTGTTGTAGTATATGCATATTCTAACATACGAAGGTTTGCATTTCTTGAAATATATTTTGGCTAGATTAACATCCTTATGCTCATTCTTGAATCTCTCATAGATTTATGCTCATGTCATGTTAAGAAAGTGTTTAATGCGGGGTTCATGGTCAATAGAATCACTTCTCAACTTCATCACATCATTATGATTGGATGAAGGGCCGATATTTTCATGCCAAAGTTTTGAACTAGTCCCTTATAGCTTCATTTGACTTCATAGCAGAACAAGGAAACCTATCAATGAAGGCCATAAATCTATTTGACTCTGGTTGTTGAGGTTTTCTCTTCTGATAGAATAATTTTAAAGGGTTTTCTCACTTTTAAAAATTTTAGAGGTGTGTGTGAGAAAGAAACATTTCCTTATGGTCTTATTTACAATTGATTATGATGATACATGACTAACTACATTATGATATTTTGAATGAGTATTCCTTCCAATTCTATTAAAAGAACCTACATATTTTTTACAACATGATTAGAGGTCTCTAAAATTTTAACTATCCTTATGATAATAATTTTCCTAACAATAGCTAAATTATGTGATTTTAACAAGGCCAAAAATAGTTGACATTTAGATGCATCATTTTTTTTGTTTAGAATAGTCTTTAATAATATTTGTGCACTACCAATCAATAGTTTGTTTAGGTAGATTTCCTTCAAGGATCTCTAGAGAAATTTCATACACATGAACACATCTAGGATTTCTTCATCATGCGCTATATAGATGAGGTAAGGAAGGTGGACCCTAAGTCTAGAACCCAACACCATGACATTTTGGAAATTTATTGGGAGGTCATGACACTTCATTCACCCGGCGGTCAAGATTGGGAGTTCACTAAAAATGTTGGTGGTTATTATGATGAAACTATAATTTTTCATCATGATATTTCACCATAGAATATTTTTCACTGGAAGGTTGTACAAAACTCAAATTTCTGATTTCTCCCTTTGTATACTCAACATCTTGCAAAGTTTTCATGTCGTCTTCAATTAGATCATCATTTGTTGATGGAACATTGGTTGGAGTTTAAGTTGATGTTGGAAATGGAATGTACTCCATTGAATGCATACACTTCACATATGGAAATGAAGTAGATATCATTGCGAGATGCGGTGTGCAAGGAATTAAGGTTCCCATTGATGGATGCCTATGTTTTTCCATACCCAACTTTTCCTTTTCTCTTAGTTCGTCAACTTTTTTAGTGGTTTGCTCCTTCCTATTATACTTTATTGATTGATAGAGTCTAGTTCCCATATTCACAAGGATCATATACAATAATAAATTAACAAAATTTATCTTCCCAATCACACAAAACAAAAAAAGTATTTCAACTGTAGTATTACCTAGGAATGTCTATGTTATTGCAGATAGGCCTTTCTTTTTGGAGAAAATAAGATTAGGAATTGTGTTTTTTTCTATCTTATATAAGCATGAACATGTGTGAATTATTAGTGTGCACATGTTAATAATGTGTGCATTAATAATGCATGCATTCTCTTGTTACAAAAGGTCAAAATTGGCCATTATAACATTAGTTAGCTATGGGTGCCAATAGGGAGAGTTCCAAATCAAGCCTAAACATCATTAACGGGGTAAACAAAGGATTGTATCCCTAAACATGGTCAAGGGTTTAAAGAGGGGCCTAGCCTGGAAATGAGTCTAGACATGTAAACATGGTTAAAGGGTGGTAAACAAGGTCCTTAATCCCTACTTAAAAATTATTGATCTCAAGCTCCATGAACAAACACTAAACACAGTGACACAAGCCCTTAGTAGGGGTCTTTTCCCTAGGAGTTGGATATGGGTTATATTACAATGTTTCACAAACTATGGATGAATATTAATACCTTGACCATAGTCATGGTAGGGAAAAAAATCCTTAGGCCCTTGACATTGGTCGAGGAAGGGAAACAAGAGACTTTGGACCTAAATATTTAATCTCAAGATGAAGCATTGTGAACATTTCCTTAGATCTCCACAAAAGAGAATGGATGGTTTGTGAGGCCTTGACCATCATCAAATACTATAGTGTATTAGGATCTTATTGAAGCTTCTCAAGATCAAGAGCCTTGAATAAGTACTTGAACCAAAACACATGAACTTTGTAAGGGGTATTTGGCCTTTGAGTGGGATACAAGCACCGTGAGTAGAATTTTGTGCACTAGAAATATGCATTGAGGTAAAAATAGGGTTTGGGGGACATAATGGACTTAAGCATTGTATTGAACCTTCTTGAGCCCTAGTGTCATGAACAACATGTATGGGTTTTGGGCATCAGGTCTTGGAAATCATGGATGGGTCTTGGGAATTAGGTCTTGGACATCATGGATGGGTCTTGGGTCTATGACCATAGTCAAGGGAGGGAAACAAGGGTATTTAGACGTAAACCTTGCTTCTTAGGCTCAAATTCCATGGATGAGTCCTTGAACCTACGCATATGACATATATTAGTTACAAATCACCTCCAAGGGTTCTATGAGTATCATCACAAGATTATTTTTGCACTAGGGATGTGTCTAGAGGTCTATCCAAGGTCATAGGAGGAGAATAATGGATCTTGTGTCCTAAATGACTCTTGGTGTTCTCAATTTCCTTAAAATAATTCTACTACCCACAAAGATTCTATGGATATAGTGTTGAACACATCCTCAAATGGCCACATGAGACCCTTTTACAATATATCTGGAATACTAGAGGGATACATGTTCCATTATCATATCACAACACATTCCCTACATAATAACATATCTTGGGTTCATGCCATGAATCATTCTTTGTTCCATGGCCAAGTTTCTTTAGCATCCAAGTGGGAAACACGTGCCATGAGTAGGTTTTGTGCACTAGAAGTGGTATTTGAGGTATAGACATGGTTAGGTGGGGAAACAAGGGGCTTAATCCCAAAATGAAGGTATTCTAGAGATATAACGCTATGTTTAGGGGAGGGAATGTTGGATTACTGAGAGGGGAAGTGAATAAATAATGCGAAATTATATTCCTTTTAACCATAGTTTATTCTTCAACAATATTTAGCAGTTTATCTTTAACATTCAATAGATCATCAGTATCATAAACATAAACAACATCACATCACAATAGATACACAATACACCAGTATTTATGTGGAAACTCAAATGGGAAAAAACCACATAATTTTTTTCTTATATATTTATCAAAAGAAAAAATTCATTGGAAGCACCAACTTTCGATTATCTAGCTACAACTGGAAGGAGGCTCCAACCCCCTATTCTCAGGCTCCAACCTGGAGGAAGCTACAACTCCCCATTTCTTTGGATCCAACTAGATACAATCAGAAGGTGGCTACAACCACCTTTGCTTGCCTCGTCCAACCACCCTAAAATATAAATGTAGACCAATTGTCACAGACTCTACCATTGTCACTGCCACAACCTCTATCATTGTCACAAATTTGTCACTTTCACAACTCAGTCACTGTCACTGTCTCTATCACTTTCAAAACTCTGTCACTGTCACTACCACAACTCTTTTACTATCTCATCAACCAACTAAACCTATATCATACCATGCATCAAGTGTATACCAATATACATACTATCTCATGCATCAATCATGAACCAAACAATACATCAACAATGAATAGTGAATCATGAACTAGAGAATCAACCATGTACCACGTGTGCCATATACCATATCATCAACCATATGCATATTTGCACCATTTCATCAATGAAGCATTTCAAATAACCTATGCATGCCCCTCATGGATACATCACCATGCAACATGAATATACCTCAACCATGTACAAGAAAATAAATATGTGAGCTATAAGAATCATATCAATGATGTACCATACATAAGAGTGCTCCTCACTTAGCCAACCATATACCATATCCAAGTACAAGACAAAAATATAAAGAATGCCTCAAGCATTCACCACATCATATGAAAAAGTAACCATCAAAGCAAACATATAACCATGCCATAACTTTTGTAGATGACTTGAACATGTAGGATGCTGACCAGTGTGCCTGCTTCAAAATTCAGGGACCTGGTACTAACATTTACCCTAATTTTCAAGTGCCTCGCTAGACAGACATAGGGAAACTTGTGAGTGCCTCACTAGATAGGTATAGTGAAATAAGTGAGGGCCTAACTGTACAACAACTATTAATTGATTCCTCATTTCCAAACATAGGACTACATAGATGATCCATACTAGAAGAAGATAAAGTGAATAAATAGTTGAAACAATTTTTGGAGAAAGGATAAATTCAACCAAGAACCTCACTTTGTGGGTCACCTATCATCATAGTTCCCAATAAGGATGGGACTTAAAGAATGTATATCAACTACATAGATTTGAATAAGATTGCCCTCAAGAATTGATATCATTTTCCCATGATTGATGATTTATTAGATCAATTGCAACATGCCAATTACCTCGCTAAGTTGGATCTCAAATTAGGATACCACTAGGTATAGGTAAAAGAAGAAGACACGTGAAATATTTCCTTCAAGATGAAGAAATGTTTGTATGAATGGTTGGTAATTCCTTTTGGTTTATGTAATGCACCAACTACATTTATGTGTTTGATAAATAATGTATTCTATCCCTTTGTAGATTCATTTGTGATAGTGTACTTGGATGATATATTGATATTTGTCTATTCCTAGGAAGAGCATATCTCACTTCTCATGCATGTGTTTCAGACCCTGGAAAAGAATCAACTAATAATAAACCTTAGGACATGTGCGAAGACAGAGGACATCATCAAGTGGAAAAATCCTATCAATGTCTCTGAAGTTAGGAGTTTTTAGGGAGAAACATAGTAGCTTCAAAAGTTTATATAATCCTTTTTAGTTGTGGCTACACTAGTCCATGTCATAACAACTGATAGTAAGCGTTTCCAATGGGAAAATAATCAACATAAGGATTTTGAAGAGACGGAAAAAATATTAGTCAATTACTACTTCTCACATTGCCCAATTTGCAGAAGCCTTTCGGAATGGATACATATGCAAGTGGATATGCTATAGGAGTAGTATTGACACAAGGAGGTAAGATAGTATTCTATCATTTTGAAATGTTCCATGCCAAAGTCTCGAACTACCCTACATATGACAATGAACTCTATGTTCTAGTTCAATTCATTAAGAAATGGAAGCATTATCTAATGGGAAAGGAAACAAGCATCTACACTAATCATGAGCCATTGGAATATTTGCAAGCCACTAGAATATTTGTAGGCCCATAATATGTTTCAACAAAAAAGATACTACAAGTGGATGGGATTTTTATAGGAACTTCATCTTATCAAAAGATATAATAAAGGAAGTGCTAATAAGTAGATGACATGCTTTCAAGGCCACTCATAACCAAGATCACAACTTTGGGTACTCTTGTGCACATGGAACCTTTCACACATGATGCATAGAAAGAGGAATGTACAAAGGATGAGGACTTCAAGAAAGTATTTAAATAGTTTCAAGGCCAAGTTCATGTAGAACAAGGTGATAGCAAGGTTGACCACCATCTCTAGGATGGGTTTCTCCATAATATGGATCATCTCTATGTTCCTAAAGGAGAAATATTACAATTTATCAAAGAGGCTCACACCTCCAAAGTTGTAGGGAATTTTAGTTTTTGGAATAGTGGCCAACTTATAGAAGTATGTGTATTGGCCCATAATTCAAGAAGATATAAATCGATGTATTATAGGATGCACACTTTGTTATACAAGAAAAAATTATAATAGGAAGTAAGGTTTATACCATCCCTTACATGTACCTACTAGATCATGGGAGAGCATCTCCATGGGTTTCATGGGTGATTTTCCAAGAACCAAGTGGGGACATGACTATCTCTTTATAGTAGTGAGAAGGAATAGTAACATGTGCATTCTCATTCCTTGTAAAAAGGACATCAAGGGACAAAATGAAAAAATCATGTTCTTTGAAAAGGTTTGGGCGCAAGGAACACACCTCAGATAGAGATACTATATTTCTTAATTCCTTTTGGACTACATTTTGGGAGAAGAAGGACACCAAGTTGAAGATATCTACAAATTTTCATCCATAAATGAATGGGAAGACAAAAGTAGTGAACATGACATTGGTTCAAATTTTGAGAGGTTACAATCAAGAGAATCCAAGTACCTAGTATGAAAATTTGATTTATAATCAACATTCTTATAACAAAGTAGTCCACATTTCCACTTTAAGTCACATTTCGAAACTTTCTTTGGATATTTTCCACCTTCACCTCTAGATGTTATATACGAACAATGAGGGGAAGATATCAATGGAAAATTGTTGAACGCTAAAATATTCGTTGAAAGATTAGGAAAATCCATTTGAAAGTAGAAGAGACATTGAACAAATCACATGAAAAGTATAAGGGTTGGCATGAACAACACAAAATTGAGAATACATTCAGGGTACAAGATTGAATCTAGTTGCATCTAAAAAAATAAAGCATACATCATCATGGTAAGAAGATCAAGTCTCTATGGTATGGTCATTTTGAAGTGTTGGAGTAGGTAAGTGATAATTCCTATAGACTCAGTTTACCTCCATATATGCACATTTACTTAATAGTGAATGTTGAAAATCTAAACAAAATTGAGCCTTCCATGTTATACTAGGAAAATGACATGCAAGTCTTTCCTACGATAGAGGAATTAGTACCAGAAGCTCAGGAAGAGTTAGCAGAGGGTATATTTTTGTAGAATAATTCCATAAAAAATAGATGAGGTAGAATGAACTCTAGTAGGTTGATTTGAAGGGACAATTAACAAAGTTACCTACTTGATGAGAACCCTCTGGAGTTCTCATTTTTTTAGAGGACATATTTAGTGGTTATTTTTACTCCATTTCAAAGAGTGGTGCTAGCAATGAAATCCTTTATTGGGGAGGTGGTTAAAATTATGACTTGTTTGAAATCATACATTTTACAACAGATACCATTGTGGACAAAAACTCTATAATGCAAAAATCCCAATTTTGACCTCATAATGCAAAAATAGCATTGCGTATTACTAAGAAAAATATCTAGTTCTAGAAATCATTGAATAAAATAATATTTGGGCCAAGGACTCATAGGAGAGGGGTTACCCTAGCTTTAATATGATGTCATGAGTCCAATGGAATCAAAATTTCATTTATTTGAGTCTTGATTATCTTTTTATCGTGAGTTGCATCTTGCTTCCTAAAGCTGTTATTCAGGGACATATGACAAATTTGTGCCTGGTTCATAAAAACCAAACTGAGGATGATAATGTGTCATAATATCCTACAAGTATGTTTTGGAAAAACTAACATCGTCATATATTCCACACACTCTAAGGATATAGTTTTCCAATTTTGACCTTATAATGCAAAAATTGCATTACATGTTACTAACCAAAACCCTAGTTTTGGAAATAATTGAATAAAACAAGATTTGGGCCATGGAATCATGGGAGAGGGTTCCCTTAGTTGTAATATGATGTCACAAATCCAATGGAATTGATGGTTGATTGACCCAAATCTTAGTTATCATTTTATGGTGAGTTGCAACTCACTTCCTAAATCCATTCATGGACACATGATACATTTGTGTTGATGGCGTAAAAAACCAATTGAGTAGCATAATTGAGTGTCATAAGATCCTATAGTTGTATTTTGGTAAGGCCCACATGAGCATGTTATCAACACACTCATAGGTTATATTTTTCCATTTTTTACCTTGTTGTTCCTGAGATTAAACTTAAGTCTCAAAGAGTAATGTCAGGCATCGCGAATGTTTAAAAGGATGTTTTAAAAGAGTGTTTTTTATACCTTTAGTTATATAAGGAAAATCCTTAAATGAAATTAATAATAGGACAATACAAATGCCGTATTTAGTTGTCTGAGTCACAATTATGATATCAAATTGTGTGGGAGGAACTTACAAAACTGTTAAACAAAGATGGGAATCAATGGCAGATGAATCTCACCTTGTTTGCAGTAGAAGAAAGCAAAGAGTGCACCCTTGAACAAGATATGAGATGCAATAATTCAAATAGCTTGCAGGTCTTGTATTACTTACAACAATTACAAAGGAAAAAATGCTTACTTAATGAATTACTGAGATCTGGCAAGAAGCAACCTTGAATTAATACATCTGGCAAGAAGAAGCCTCGAATAGATCTTAAATCTATGTATTTATACAAAATCTATCACAACTCAAAATGGTTGGACTTCTTATAATATTTAATTAAAATAACATAATTCGGAAATAAGATAGTAGTGTGTAAAATCTGATGAGCTTTGCTGGCATTTTCTTCTGTCTCTTCACTTGCTAGAAAAACATTTCTTTTGAGGGAGAAGGATAGTCAGATGGATAGTTCTGCATGGCTCATCAAAGAATTAATAACAGATGTACAAAAAGTAACTGTATGTGGAATGAATGATAATGAAATGGGGGTAAGCGGGAGTTTAGAATGAGAGTGAACGAGATAGATGGATGCTTGAAAACAAAAGATAAGGAGGGTGAAAAGGAGAAAAGACTGTGTATATTTTTCTACATGCTTCCATCTATATTTGTTTTTCTATGGTCAATACACTGCTGGCATTTGTTCAACAATTCCACTACAAACCTTAAAGGTTCAATTGTTTCATTCACCTCAAAAGTGAATAACTTCTTTTCTATTTGAGGTAACCTTTCTTGGATTCTTTTCACTTCTCGAGCTGTGGCTTGTAATTGTAATCTTGGATTCACTAACCACTTATTGATTTTAAGAAGATCGATCTGGCTTGTTTTCTGAATGGCTTCCAGAGTTTCCTCCTTTCTCTTTATGGAGTTCTGCTAGTTTATTTCTATATCAATTTTCCCTAGGGATTCCATGATGTCACTTCCCTTAAGATCAATTAGTCAATTAGTAATGCCTCTTTTACTTCTCTGGAAAATCTTTTTCTCTCTGTCAGATTGGTCTCCCAATCCTTTAGAGCCATCTCACCTCTTATTTGTTCACAAGGAGAGAGCATAGGAAAATCAGGGACATTCTCTTTCTGCATTAATACGATGGCTTCTTGAAACTTATCCCAGGCTAAGAGAGCCTCCCTTTCCTTGATATAGATGTCTTTCAAAGAAAGATCAATTGCCTGGTAGCACTTTTGGATGGCATCTATCTTCAAAAAAAGATCTTGTTGGGCCATTTCTAGTTTTTCATTTATTTCCAGTGCTTGAGTCTGGAAGGCTGAAATATCTATTGAGGTTCCTTCAGTCAGGTATAATCTAGCTTTCAATTTCCCTATCAATTCATCATGTTGAGTGACTAATCCTTGGTTGGCCTGTGACTTTTGATGGAGCTCCTCGAGGTTAGCCTACAACTGTTGGATTTGTTGTTGGTCATGAGGTCTGATTTTCTCAAAGTCTTGACTCATCTTATTCCTTACAGTTTGTTCCATGGCCAGTATTTGATCTTGAAATTGCCCCACCAATAAGATTTAATGTCTTAGTTTCTCTGCCAAATTCTCCACAGACCATTGATTTGCAGTGACAAAGGCACCGAATGAACCTGCAACTTCTTTTGCAAATTCTGAATCATCGCGATCATTTTCGTCATACAACATCCTCTACCTTTTGGTTATTACTCTGTATTTCTGGTGTGATTCTCTTTTGACGATGGCCTTTCATTTCTTGCTAAAGAAGAGATCCGAAGGAGGCATATCTTCAGGTGATATTGGGGTAAGATCACTTACAAAAATGATTTCGGAACTAGGATTTACGAAGTTAGACTACAGATTTTTCAATGATGTAATAGGAGTACCGATCTCTGTAGACTGTTGTTTCTTTACTGTATTGGAAGCAGGTGTGGCTGGTGTCGAACGAGATGCATCCTGTCCTTTATTTAGGTAATCTTTGAGATGAGCTAGGGCATGGGGGCTTCGCTGTCCTGACAATGAGGCTTCTAATTCTTGTGTCAAAACCTCAGATCTCTTTGGGGTTTCCTCAATATTATGTTTACCAAAGTACCTTGGTTCAAAACCTGGAGGCATAGATTCCTATGCAGGAGGAGCGGTTATCGACTCTCCTTGTAGTACTTTTGGAAAAATGTTTCACCTGTGTCTTTGTAAAATGAGGAAACTAGCCTGTTGATCTGGGGACAGGGTTTGGAATCTATCCTGTACCTCCTCATAATACCCAACTCCCATGAATATTTCATCATATGGGGAGTTTTCATGCACATATCTTTTCATGTTGAATTGGGCCAGGTGTTTCTCCACAATCTTGTGTGGGTCGTGCCTTTTGAATTTGATGTCAACCAATTTGACATCTTCCAAAGCTGCAACCTCCACTTTGGAGTGATCAAAATCCAATAGTGAAAACATGCCAACCTAGATAGGGAAAGTCAGCCATACCTTTTTATGTGCTTCCTTCAACTCCTTGTTGATCCCTCTCGTTACTGTCTGGTAAGCTACTTCTCTGCATAGCAGTCGGTCTGGTAAAAATCGCAGGAGAGCATGGGGAGGAACTGAGCATCCAAAAACCCTGATATAAGAGAAGTTTTATTCAATGAACCAATCTTCTAGTTTGACTAGATTTCCCAGAATCTTGTTTGAAATTCGAGGAGGTGGGTGACCATATAGCGCTGTATGAATAGGAACCACTACATTGTGACAGATTTCGTAAAATAAATCCTTGTTTTTTTCCTCCCACGTCTTGGAATGGTAGAAGTGAATAGGCCCTGCACTGGTCGAGGTCCAGCTCTAATTCATCAATGGGAAATGGGTCATGAAACAGATGACGTCCATGACATACACAAACATATAGAAAGGGGCGGGCTGCCCCTTTGATTTCCCCTTTTTGTATTCAGTAATTTATTTGTCCAAGTTATCTGACAACATTTTCGCCCAATTAAAAGTGTGTCCCTCAACCACCTCGTGCATGATAGATACCCATTCCACCAGAAAATGATTAGGACTCTTCTTCCTGAACAATCTACAGAGCATCATGGCTATGTAAATCAAGTGAACATCCAATGACGATGTGGCATACATACCATGAGAGTCGGCCCTGAACTTCTTTGGGTGCCCCCACTAGGACCTGATTATATCGGGATAACTCTTGTCGTATTGTATGCATTCCTTTTTGCTTGAAATCCAACATAAATGCAACATTGTAATTATATTTAGGATTTGGAGATAGCTTATACATTACTTGGAGTTGTTCTAGTCGGAAAGAACCAACGACAACCTTCTGATGGTTGATGATGCTCCTGGTTTGGACGTTGATGTTTTCCAAGGCCCAGCTTATCATGGCGTTATATGACATGAGTCTCGATCGTGCAACTATCTTGTGTAGATCTAACTGGGATATATGTCTGAGTTTAGCATCATAAATATCATCTTCTTCGTCACCAGAATATTCCGGACAATTTATGATCTCATGTTCCACAACCTCGAACACCTGCATCCAAGATTTAACAGTGTTTATGGATCGCAGCATGGTGTCTGACAGAACGTTCGCATTTGGATTTGAACCCTTGCCAACCGCATCAGGCTTCTTCATCATTTTTCGCGGTGCCATGATCTCTAAGAAATTGAGTGAGGTTACCTGTTGCAGAGAAAATCTGTAAGATTTTCAAACTAATAAAATATTGCTAATTGCGGAAGTTGAAAATGAATTCGAAATCCAAGTGCCTTTATTCAAATCACATACATTGATTTTTGTATAGCTTCACTGATGAAAAATTTATTAACTTTAATGGAAATGTCTACCTGGCGATCCGCAATCCGCGTTTGAATCATTACCATTAATTAGTCATAAATGCAATTAATATTCGGTGGTTCGTGTTCGTGAGTTTTAGATGAGACAGAGTGAGAATTTCTTGAATCTCGAATCTGCGAAGGTTAATCCCTGGATAATCGCTTTTAAAACCTTAATTAATGATGTTTAAAAAAGGTGTGTTAACTTCAAGTGTTTCGGGAGTTCAGACTTCGGGAACTTTAAATGTATCTCGAGAGGAAATCCTCGAAACCTGAAATGGTGAAGTGATTAATTATTTGGTAATTGATTTTAAGTCGTAATTAATCATATTTAACTTTAAGTGTTTTGGAAATTCAGACTTCGGATATTTTAGGATACGATGAAGGGTAAACGCCCGAACCCCGAAGTGTGAAGTCATTAATTATCTCTTGACCATGATTAACTTAATTAATTAAAGTTTAATACTTCGACATTTTGGTGCTTCGATGATTTGTGAATTAGTTCTTTGTTAAATTTTCGAAGGGTCATGTCCCGTAGTGACGTGTCATAGATGACGTCATTCTAGATGATGTGTCGAGAAAAGGGAGGTGCCACGTGTTACGTGGAATTGTATGAACCTTAAAACAAAAATGTCAGAAATGGGTGCCACGTATCAACTCAGGGAAGACTCAAAAGATACACGTGCACTACTACTTGTGTCCTTTAAAGGTTTAGGAAAAGTGATGAACAAGCACTTTCGGGTTTCGGGGCTTTTATCATTAATACTTATCGAAATACCCAAAGCGCGAAGCTCCGGAGCGACTTTTAGTGATTTACCTCTTTAACAATTAGGCAGCTCCGGAGCGACTTTTAGTGATTTACCTCTTTAACAATTAGGCAGCTCCAAAACTTCGGAGATTTTAGGATTGTTCGATCAAACGGAAAAACTTCATCAACGAAGGATATCACTTGTGCCTTATTACTAATTAACTAGAAATGAATTTGATTTAAAATTAGAAAGTTATTTTCTAAGTTACTATTTTGGGAAAGAATATATTTTCATGAAGTGGAGAATGTAAAGCTCAAAAGTTCAGGATTATATGTGTTCTGATAGACCCTATGATGAAAAAATTGCATTGTATGTTACCAAAATTTTAAACCCTACAAAATAATACGATGTTGAAGATGATCAAGGTTATCATGGATCTTGTTGTAGAAGACATGGGGAATTAGGTTATTGTCGATCTTCTTGTATAATTTTAGTCAAACGAACCTAGGGTATGATATTGTGATGCTAGGGTTTGATAACATGATAATAACACACGAGTCAAATGAGTTTAGGGTTTGAAAATGTCATGATAGGGTTTGTGCTATGCATGTAAAGCCTCACATCGAAAGTTTGCAATGTTCAGTGAATTGGAGTCTTCAGACCTAATGTGAGACTAGGTTTTGATAATGTGATAATGTAACATGAGTTAAATGAGACTTGTGTTTGATAATGTGATGTTATTTTTTGTGCTATGCATGTAAATCCTAGCATCAAAATTTTGCGATGTCCTTCAATGTCTGTTGAGGTGGAGTATTCAAACCTAATGAAGTATCATTTTCAAATGAAGTAATCCACATATCCTTCAATTTAACAAATTTCCAATTGTGTGTATTCATGAAAAATAATCATGAAACTAATCATCCTAGTACAACGTATATCCATTCTCTAGATGAGGTTATTAGGAGCACGGAAAGATCCCACCGATGAACAATTCAAATGTTTCAATATATATGGATATTTCAATGATGCAAAGACATTTCAAACGAAATGCCTAGGATTTGATAAATTTCCTTAGCTTGTAACAAATAATGATAAAATGAACCATATTTTTCACCATGTTGAAGCACAAACTGTGTGACCAGAGGATGAAAAAACAATGATAAGTCACTAGGCTATGAAAGTTTTATATTTAAACATACTTTACATGGGGATTTTAAGGCTCCGCATTATTCAAAGATCAAATCATGTGAGGGATGACATATGAAGTTTAAGTATGTGAATTATCCAAATTTAGTAGTTTCAATACCTATGTTGATTATCATGTTGAACATAAGAGAGTAATTGAACATGATGCCATTTTACCTCTCTTGTATAATTCCCCGATTTCATTCAAGTAGACCATGTAGATCCTTTATTGCTAGTGGGAAAACCCCCCCTTAAGACTACACTAGGGTTTAGAATGTAGGCATATCACAACTGTCTAAAATTCAACTACTTATGTAACTACCCCAAACATACCCCAGACTCATACAAGAAAAGAAAAAATGAGAAGGATCGGGTAATTGTACCTCTACTCCACGTCTGGTGATGATCCTCTCGCGCTTGAAAGTTTCGCTGACTGCAAACCTCCTCCCAAGGATGGACTGCATTCAAAGAAAGAAAAATAGAAATCTACAAGCATGCAATTCATATACAAATTAGGGTTAGATTTTAGAATAAAAACATAAAACAAATGAAAACATTCAATACACCATGATTTGGGACAGGAAAAATACTTCTTTTATTGATAATACAATTATCACTTACAACCAAAGTCAGATACTTCTCCACAAACCTGGTCTAGGCTCCTCTTCACCAAGCTCCAAGTTCACCTTCGTATGTCTTCTCCTCTCAACCTTCTTCTTGGGAAGTAAAATGGGTTTTTGATGGAGGAAGAAGGGAAAATTGGGGAATTCTGAGGCAATTCTCACAAAAGTGCTACAATTACTTGGGGCAAGGAGGGGATGTGAAACGGGGAGTGTTTCACTGTTCTTATGTCTAGATGTGGAATGAGACCCCAAAACCTCCTTTTATATTGGAAAAGGATGGTTATTTGGTTGGGTGACAGGGTATAGGTGGTGGATTAGTTGGGAAACTACCCAATAGCTCGTAATCTCACCTAATTCCTTGCAAATTTTTATTCTTTCCAACTTTTGAAAGTATACGCGGGCTATAGTGGTGCAACATGCGTACATACATGGGATGTAGTGGTGCAACAATCATATGTACACGGGAAGTATTGGTGCGGGGCGCGTACATCTTCAAAAAATGGGTTTTTTAGAAGAGCAACTCAGTGATGGCTTGGAAAAAAATGCAACATGATCTGGCTACATGATCTGGCGGAGTGTGGGAGAACTCTATCGGTGAAGATGCAACATGAAAAACATGAAGGGATTTATCATAACTTGGTTTGACTGGCCAGTGTGGAGGCACCCTTGTAGATGCAGTAAGAATATCTTCGTGCTCTTTTACAATCTTGTTGATCTTCTTTTTCTAGAGACAAGGGTCTTGGGTTGCGGCGACAGTGATTGCAGTTTCCTTCTATTATAAATAGATCGTGAAGAGGCTAAACTTTGCGATATGAGAGATTACTTTGCGACATTGCTTTGTCGGGACAATAGTCGAAACTACCTCTAGTATCATGTAGAGATGACCCCCTAGAGTAACAATGACACTACGAGGTCGAGACTCATAAACAACATGACGCTTCCACATATATGTCTGGCCTAACAGAACATCACATACTTCCAGTGGGGAAAC
>SNQJ01S0005623.1:133364-172520 GCA_010110895.2 Picea sitchensis | reverse complement strand
TTGACGACATATCGATAGGTCGCGCCCAAGGAAGAGATTTCCAAAAACTTGATTTCTATATAGATGTATCTATGAAGACCGCCACAGTACTTGAGTACCATATGTCACTCAGAATATTTGATACCCAACTTGGTACGCAAGGTATGGAAGTCATTGATGAACTCTGGCACTGTTTGGTCTCTTTCTTGCCGCATTGTGGTCCATCTTGCATACAAGTCATCATAACTTCTAGAAGGTTTAACCATTTATCTAAGACATCTGCATCTATTTGACCTTCAAATATAGGAATATCAAAGCTGATCTATAACTTGAAGGGGGTGATGCCTCTGCTTGAGGTAGATGTGTCGCTTGTCAACAACTATCGAGGGATTTTTGAAAAGTTGTCCATCATCTCGTTCCTCCATCGCTCGAGGGATTCCTCGAGCAACCTTTTGAAAGGATATTATGTCCCTTCATATTTCTTTTATCCCACCATGAGAAGTTTCTTGGGCATGCGAGAGAATTTTTCCTCAAGAGAAAAAACCTCGAGACCCAACTCTCTATACCCTGACCTCGTCGAGGACATGCACTAAAAAAAACGACCAGGAGCAGACCGCTCTGATACCACTGATCCGGATTTATGAGTGTAACGAAATGAAAACATAGATTTTTAATATTAACACAGAGACATAGTGAAAAATAACAGAGATACAATAAAACTTGACTTCTATTAAATCATAAATATGTTGAAACTGTAAAATGTAGACTAAAACAAGCTTGCTAGAATGGTGGCAGCTTATCTCTGAGAAGAGATGTGATGGCTACTCTCATTCGCAAGGATATAGTTACAATGAGGATCCCAAAGTAATTTTTAGAATAAAAATGAATGAAAAAACCCTATACATCCAAAAAACTAACCCTAGGAGATGAAGCGCCAAAAGTCATGTGGGCCCCGCTGGGTTAAGTTGGTACATCAACTTTCTGAGGTCGTAACTTTTGCATATGATCTCCATTTTAGGTGCATGATATCTCGTTGGAAAGGTATTGATGAGGAGATTCATTTCATAGGATCAATCATGCCTTAGATGGTAATTGAGGTTATCAATTGTGAAAAAAGGTCATTTAAGCCTTCAAAATGGCCCCAGAAATTTAGGACCCGAGAAACTGCTAAAAATAGTAAATTGCCAGAAAATTGTTTTGAGCTAGTTGGAATAGGTGGGTGGCCACCGATATCCACCTGGATCATCTAGGTTTAGGGTTTTTTATTTTCATTATGTTAAAAAGGTCTTTGGAGTCTCATTGTAAACATCATCACCTTATTGCGAATGAGCATAGCCATCACATCTCTTCTCAGAGATAAGCAACTACCATTCTAGTGAGTTCATTCACTCTGTATTTTTATAGTTATGTACATTTACATCATTAATACAAATTGTGTATTACTGTATATATGTGCCTCTTTCTATGTATATGATATATCTATGTTATATTATTGAATCTCTTGCAATATCTCTGTATATTTCTTTTTTATATCTTCGCTCTCATTTCGCGCTCAAAAAAATCCGGATCAATGGTATCAGAGCAGGCTACTCTTAGTCATTTGTTTCATTGCATGTCCTCGGTGAGGTCTGAGTATAGAAATTTGGGTCTCGATCTTGTCTCTCTTGAGGACAATCGCTCTCGTATGCCCAAGAAACCCTCCATGGTGGAAGAAAAGAGAAACGATGGAGCATAAGATTATATTAATCTATTACTCGAGCAAGCTCTCACGCAACAAAGAGATGAAATGATGGATATTTTTTCCCAAATCCTTCAATGCCTACCAACAACAACAGATGTGTCTTCATCAAGAAACCACTTTGGAGGAAACGATCCTTTCAAGGTACAAGTTAATTTTGATATTCTCGTATTTGAAGGTCAAATAGATGGGGATGCTCTAGAAAAATGGTTAAATATTCTATAAGGTTATTTCTCTATGTACAATTTCTGTGACATGGAAAAGATCACCTTCGTGCTACTTAAGGCTCTCCTCCATGTCAAACATTGGTGGGAAACTTATTGTGAGCAAATCTCCACAGAGGAGTCTAGAATGTTCGAGGCCAAACCCACTTGGGAATCTTTTGTAGATGTCGTCAAGGAACAATATTACCCTGTTGGAAACTATGAAGACCAATACATGATATGGACCATGCTGCATCAAGAGAGGAGCCAAGCAGTGTCAGATTTCACCAATACCTTCCATACCTTGCGCACCAAGATGGGTATCAAAGATTCTAAGCGAAATTTGGTTCTGAAATACTGTGTGGCTCTACACAGGTACATCCAAACTGAAATGGATGTTTTGTACATCTCATCATTGGGAGCCACTTATCAATATGTTATCAAGATCAAGCATAAATTTAACCACCAGAAAAAATGGGAGTTCGGTTCTGCAAATCCACAACAACCAAAGTATGGTAAAGGCGGCCCTAACAACCAACCTTCATAAAACTAGTCCAAGCCATAGGAAAAGAAGGGTAACGGAAAGACGAAGAAGGACACTGGAAAGTGGTACGATTTCCACAAAATCCCCTTGCACAACACTAATGAATGTCTCTCAAAAACTTCATTGGTGACCGAGATCAAAGAAAAAGAGTTGAACCCTGATTCATAATCTGATTCAAAAAATAATGGAAGGAGACAAATCATTGACGCAGACCCCACTGCCACTGTCGTAACCACAATGATCCAACCAAAAGAACCAACAGAGCCTGAAGAGGGGGAGCACCTCTTCCATTAACATATGTGGGTAAAGGGGACCCCGTTGCATTTCATTGTTGATAGTGGAAGCCAAAATAACCTCATCTCAACATAGGTCGTCAAACAGTTGGGATTTCCAACAACACCACACCCACATCCATACAACATCGGGTGGCTTCACCAGGGACGAGATATTTTTGTCAACCAATAATGCCTCAGGGACGAGGTATTGTGCGATGTTTCCTCGCTGGATGTCTCTGATGTTCTTTTGGTCCAACCATATATGTGGAAGTGCCTTGTTATTTATGAGTCTCGAATCCGTAGTGTCATTGTTACTCTGGGGGATCACCTCTACAAGATACCAGAGGTAGTTCTGACTACTGTTTTGACAAAAAAATGCAGCAAAGTTGTCTCTCATATGACAAAGTTTAACTTCTTCATGATTCAGGAATAAGGTAAACAGAAGGAAACTGTGACCACCACAACCTCGGTCCAAGCCCGTTCTATCCAACAGAAGCAGGTTGAAAATATTGAAGCAAAGCACAAATATTCCTTCTACATAATGTCATCTCATTCAGTCAGTCTGGTTAAAAAGTTCCAACCCATCCAACATCAAGTTTGTGGCAGCCTTCCACAAGCCAAGCAATGCAACTTCTCCAACAAGAGAAGCAGCTCACCAAAGTTCAGATTTAGCAAACGTTTCCCCATCTCCCATGGAAACTCAATGTAATTGATACCATTTCTTCCTAAGGAGAGAGGATTGATCCATATGGATATTGGTGGCCACCCACCTATTCCACTGGCTCAAAGAACAGTTTTCCATTTTGGCAATTTTTTATAGTTTTTCGAGTCCCAAACTTCCGGGGCCGTTTTGAGGCCCTAAACGACATTTTTTTGGAATTTTGGGGGACAGGGGCTGCCAATATCATACTCTAACCCCTAGTGGAAGTTGTACTTATCAGATAGAACTTTCTGACGAGGTATCAAATGCCCCAAACATAGATCGTACATAAAATTTACGTCCCCAAGAATTTGACGTATCAACTAACCCATCAGAGCCCACAAACCTTTTGGCCTTTCATCTTCCAGGGTTAGGGTTTTGGATTTTCATTATGTTAAAAAGGCCTTTGGAGCTTCATTGTAAACATCATCATCTTCTTGCGAATGAGCGTAGCCATCATATCTCTTCTTAGAGATAAGTTTCCACCATTCTAGTGAGTTCATTCACTCTGTATTTTTATAGTTCTGTACACTTCTCTTATTAATAGAAATTGTTTATTACTATATATATGTGCCTCTTGTCATATATCTGATATATATTTGTTATATTATTTACTCTCTTGCAATATATTTATATATTTCTTTTTTATATCTCTTCTCTCATTTCGTGTTCAAAATAATCTGGATCAAACATTTTAGCACCAGATCCTTCTTCGATCATCAATACAGGTTGATTCTCTGGTGCCAGATCCTTATTCAATCATCGATACATATCAGCACCCTTCTCCCTTCAATCATCGATGCCCCCAAGATGAAATCAATGATCCAGTGTTGATGCATCGACATTGGATCACCTTCCACACACCAATACATCATCCCCCTATCCATCCATGATCTCTGATACACTGCTTGGGCCATCCTTTTGTCATGTACAAAACTTCTTTTTTCACCAATTAATCTCGATCTTCACGCCAAAATGTGGCTCAACAGGACTATAAAAACCCCATTTCTCCCTTTTGTATTTCATTGTTACCACACCAAGCATTTAGAGTGAAAAGCAACATAAGAAAAGAAAAACCTCTAAATGTCGAGTATCCTCACAACCACTAGCCCTCTACCCGTGATGTGTCAACACTACATATATGGTGAGTGTACATGCCTCCTCCTCTCTCACGTGCTTCATTATTGTCACCTTAGGGTTTTTATTTTTTGTTTATATATATATTTGTGTGTGTGTGTGTGTGTGTGTGTGTGTGTGTGTGTGTGTGTGAAGTTTTTAACCTAAACCCTTCATCTCATTGTTACCCTCCTCATGCCTGCTTCCCTGGTCTACCCTATCCCAAGCCTCTTTGAAACCTTTTCACTCAAGTAGTTATGGTTTTCCATCTTGATAAGCCCCCTTATTTTACTCTCTTTTCCCATGACTATTCGTATCCTTTTCCCTCAACATCATCATGCCATCTTACGACAACTTCCTCTTTCCCTCGACCCATTCTTAGTTCACCTTCCACTTGGAGGTTACTCAACTAGTTTTCGTCAAATTATTGGGGTGGACTTCTACTCAATTTTTTTTCCTCTACCTTGAAATGTGAGAGCCCCCAAGCTCATTCCTCTCATTGCATGACTTTCCCCCCTCTGAATCCCTGTCAAAATATCAATTACTTCTTCGTCAAAGGAAATTTTAGTATGGTTTTAGAGCTAATGGAAAATATGAGAATTTATCTGGAGCCTAACTATTTCATTGGCGAACATCACAATAATATCGCTGCTAAATATTGCATTCATGGGGATCATTATGTTATCTCAGATACAACCTTGTGCATTGGAAAGAGAACAAAGTTTCCCCATCGATATGGCCTTACTTGATACATAAACAATAGATCTCAATTTTGACACTGATACAACATTGTGCATCAACAGGAAATCACAATTTTGGCACCGATACAACCTTGCTACATTGACATAGATTACAATTTTGTCATCGATACGATCCTGTATTGGGGAAGAAATATTCTTCTTGCTGATATCCTTAGAATCACAAGTGAACACCCACAATTAAATTACCCAGTCCCTCTCTCTTCTCAATTTCCACCTCTCTAGAGTCAATAAACACTATATGCATCGTTTAACATTCATTTTTCAATACTAATGATTAATATGATTTCCTTTTCACAGTCATCCATGACTCCTCTTTGAAACATCTCACAAAAAACATACAAGGATCCCATTGAAGAGGCATTTGGAAGCAGGATTGTATAAGAAGAAGACATCAACACCTGGAGACCCATCTACGACGATACTAAGGGTGTTAATGATAAGGATAAATCACTCAAATGGGGTAAAGTCTATCATATGTTTAAAAATAAAACATTCCCTTAGCTATCAAAAGATGATCATGACCTTTAAATCATTCAAAAACATCAGCATGTCTAAGTTATATAAAGTTGCAATGCATGCAAAAATGTTTCCCTACATGGAGGCCATTTCGTGGATAGTGAAGAACACTAATATGGAGACTATATTCATATTGAATTCTCAAGGCCACCTAATCACCTCCTTCTAGGATTCAGTAATTTTCTCTTGTTATCATATGGACGAAGGAGAGAAGACATTGGAAAATAAGATGGTGAATAATTTCTTGCACAACCGAATAGATCTCCTAAAGAGTTGGTACAAGCCCAAAAAGGTATTCAAGACTAGGCCATCCTGTTATCCGCTAGCCTAGGGATAACTAAGGAGATTATGTCTCGAGGCCCACAGGTCCTAGCCATGGAGTACCAAGAGCCATATTTACTTGAGCCTGGCCCTGGAGGGCACATATTTCTTATTCAATGCCTCCACCTTTTGAGCAACAACAACATCCATCCCATCGGCCTAGTCCTTCAGCAGCAGTGGGTCTTGCTCCATGAGGTAATGAGTTTGGGTATCATGGTATGTGTCACTATGATTCTCAAAACACTTGAAGATGTTCATTTAATTCTTTTTACTTCTAACATGTGATTGGAACTTATGCCTTTCAATTTGTCCACATCTGGGGGAAATAACAGGATGCCCTAGTAGGTTGGCTCCCATAGGGTTTGAGTTTCCACTGGGTGGGTTCATGAAAGGTCATCGTCTGTTCCCACCATACTTACTAGTTTTCATATTTTTCCCTCTCATCCATCACATACACTAGCTCAGGAATTGGGTTTTCCAAGCTAGCAAAGGGTTGTACCTTACCTTGTGGGAAGAAGGGGCTAAAGGCCCAGAGGGTAAAAGTATTTGGAAAAATATAAAATACAAGAGAACAAAACCTTCAGATGCTTCACCTAGGGATCCCAGAGAAAGAAATAAAAGGCTTCTTGACAAGAAACAGAGGGACCCATAAAATAATAAAATCAAGACCTAGTTGGAGGATAGGGGGTCTCATCATGAGATAGCCTATTAGGTCCATGGGCATGTAGCGGTATGACACTACCATTCAGCTGGTCACCACACTAGGGTATTGGCTCTTGGTGGCATAGCCAAGAGAAAGGGGGTCTCATCACGAGCCAACGTTCTCATCTCCGTGAAATTCTTGTGGGTAACATTGTCACCACTGGACACCACGCTAGGGTAGTGTCCCCTAACTAGTCACTTGAAAGAAATATCAATAATATAAAAATATAAAAGGAATTGAATGGTCTTGGAAAAAATTTCATCCATGACAAGGTGCATCTCACCCTCTTCATAGGAACCCACAGGTAAGCCATACATTCCCCCGTCATCATTGCATCCATTACCATCTCATCCACTTACATGGCCTGGATTAGTCTTCATCTGGAAACATCCCACGTCCAATGAGAGTTATCCCAATAGGACATCCTAACATCCCCTCCAAACCTGTTTTGTAGAATAACATAATGTCTTTGAGCAGTTGTCTGGGAAAAGGGGTTTTTATGTAGATGTTTAAATAACTTGATTATTAGATGTGATTGACATTGCTATGATCCCTGTGACTTATGAGCCCGTGGAGGGCATACTTTTTGTTATTGCAGGGCCACACCTGACTGACAGGTACACATGGGGAGATGATTGTTTCGAATCTCCATAGGGATAAAATCCCACCAGATGGATGTTGAGACCCCAACCGGGGGCATAGACAGATCAGGGGTTTGCACCAGAGAGAGAGGAGGATGTTCCACTAGAGATAGCCTAGCAGGCCTGGACCCAGGGGGGTCTTCCCCTTCTCACTATTATGTAGGCCTTGAAAGGCCCATGATGTCACCCATGTGACCCTTGATGTCACCCAACGTTTTGGACACTTTGGAGGCAATTATGTGCCAAGTGGCACGTGTGGTTTGATCCAGAGGCCTTAGGAGACCTAACATTTTTCTCAGGTAGGCCAATATTGCACTAAAAAGTCCTAACATCACCCTAAAAGGGCATGAAGTCAACTTTTCTTCTTGATTTAGGGTTTTATTTTGTTGTTTAATGTAAAAATTGGATATTACATGTAAACTGACCATGTTGTCCTTTTTGACCTAATTCTGGTCATTGTAACTATATAAATAAGGGATTTTCCCTTATATTTTTTTATCATATTTCACTGACACAAGTGTAAGGTCTGAAATTTGTGCCCTAATTAGGGTTACATGACTGAAATTTAGTGCGCACTTCTTGAAGGAGGCTTGTTTTGGACTATTTTGGAAATTTTCTTGGTGGAAGTGTTCAACTAGAGTATTTGCTAGATGATTCTTGGTGGATGAAAGTAAATTTTCTGCAATTCTTCTTCATTGAATGGTTATAGATACATTTCTCTTTCATTTATACTAAGATTATGAAATTTATAGCTTAAAACCCTAGGATTCTAAGCACATGTTATTGTCTTTGCCTTAATAGCTTTCACCTACTAGATTATGTTAGAAAGTCGATTTTCTTGAAGATTTTGCTAAGGGCCTTGCCATTGCAACACCCTAGCACATTTTTCTTCATCAAAGTCATCATCTTTTTCACCTTTAAGCTAAAGAAGGAGGATAAATACTAGGGCCTAGGGTTACCTACTTCCTAGTAGCCATTTCCCCCTACGGTTTGGTGATTAAAGCCTTGGGTTACCAACACTTCAATTATTGACCCCTCATGTCTTTAGTTCTCTTATTATCATTTGTTCCTTCAATATTTTTGTTGCCTAAAGGACTCCATTTTCCCTAAAAGCACTGATCTAGACCTATCTATTCAGTGACTGACAAAAGCTACCATCAAAACCTATACCTTAAGCACTCTACTAACTAATCCTAACCTTAGAATAGTCTAATCTACTATCTTAGTTGTTGTTGTTACTAAAGTAGGCTACAACCATCTATTGCAGTACTAAAATCATCTACAAGCAATTGAAAAAGTTGATTAATACACTGCCTTACTTGCTTTTGACAAATGATAGTATTTTGATGTTAATGAGTAATTATTCTTGGTCATTTTGAAGCCATTTGAAGGCACTTATTGTGAAGCTATTGTCTTATAAATATTGTTCCTACAAATTTCTGTTTGTTTCACCATATATCAGTCATTTCTTTTATTGATAAAGTCTGTGATTTTATGAAGTGCTAACAACAAGTTGTATTTGCGAAAGATATGTTTTCTTGTTGCTTTGTTCTAGGTAGGTACATCTTAATACTTCGCTACTTTATTGGTTAAAACCCAGGACTTTCTGATCAGTGTGACTTGTGAGAGGGGACATTTTAATAGACACCTTAACCTTTTCCTTCTCAAACCCCCAGGTCACTAGGGACGTCTCCCCTGGGCCATCAACCCTAAATAGAAAGAAACATCCTATTGAGGTGGCAGTGATAGGATAACCTTTGTTACACCAATTTTCCTTTCCTAAACCTTATCCTTTGGATTAAGTACAAATTGTGCGATAACATTTTGGCACCACTGCCAAGGAACATTGAGTCAATTCTCCTCAATGAAGACACTTTTCGGTAGGCCTTTCCTCAAAATCCTTTACTTTTCAAAGCTTCCCTGGCGACTCAATTGAGGGTGATCCCCTCATCCCTTTGATAATTTCGAGAAAATTATCTGGCGACTCCACTAAATGATGAAGCCAACCAAGACTTCTCAATGGGACCTGAGAAACTTTAAACCCTTGGATATGATTAAAATACCAGGGTATCCTCGACGAATGCCTTCGAGGTTTGAAAAATGGCTCCCTAAATTTACTGGTAGTGATGAAGAGAATCCTAATAAACATGTGCGTGATTTTTATTCTTTGTTTCAACTTCATCCTATCAGTGACGATGTTGAAGACCTCGCAATGAAATGTTTCTCTGCTACTCTTCATGATAATGCCAGGAGATGGTATGAAGACCTCCCTGATTCTAGTATTGCCACCATGGATCAATTGGAAGAGGTTTTCCTCAAAAAATGGGATCCTTGTGTTTTGGTGAGAAAAATTTGTTATCAGATTAATCGATAAGTGTGGACATAAACAAATATCCCTAGATCCCATGGGAAACTAGAAAAAAATAGAACTAAATGCGCACTTCACCTTAAACTTCATCATCATATGAACTAGTTTAATGAGTTACAAGTGACATACCTTTTAAACGATGTGTGTCCTTGCTAGTGTCATCTTTATAGCTCCATCCTTGAGTTTACAGAATAGTAATCCTGTCTAAGAACCACAAACCAAAAAAGAGGGATAACAAAGATACATGTATTGTAATGAAGTCTATGTATGTGATCAAGGAATTATACAATAGAAGACAAGATGCTTATATAGGGAAGAAATTCATTATTGTATTAAGTGAATAGAAAGTGGAGAATACAACCCATGCCTTGATATTGCAAGGTCCCCTTTAAATGTCTCTTTGCTTCAACACACACACCTTTTCTCCAAATGCCTTGAATGAAGAAGATCCACAATCTGACTTGAAGAACTAAAGCAAAGCTCTCAAGCATAATCTGAAGTAGAAATCTCCATACAAATCTTAGCCTATTCAACCTTAGCCTTTTCAATGAGAGATCCCTCCTTATGTAGTGTGAAAGAGAGATGGATGAGGAGATTAGGATGATACCACCAAATCAGAGAAGCGAGTAAGATCCAAACTGATCAGAGGCCACCTAATCTTCTAGAAGATTCCCTTCTAGAACATTCGTGAAATTTGACTTTTCCCATGCTTTAAGCATAGTCACACTCTATGCACAAGAAACATGCGACGATGTCGCAGTCTAGGTATAGTGCAGAGTGCAACGATCAGACCTCATCGCACCCCATGCATATAGAAGGGTGTGACAACCTTCCTTCATATGGTTTTTGGAAAAGGAAAGCAAATCAATTTTCCCATGGAGAAAGTCTCTTTTAATATTTTTAGGTAACATGAACACATCTTGTCAGGTGATCACAGAGGTGACCAAAATAATGTGTAACAGAATTCCCCTCAAAGTACGAAGCTGGAACTTGTGACAACTGAAATACTTTGTATAATGTGTGTGTTGAAACAAGGAGCGCATTGATCAGGAACCTGCAAACAAACAAGCATCTGCATAATATCATACCATTTATGAGGTAGGGATTCCCATTCTCAGAATACAAGTGACTCTAATCATAAGTGTCAAGTGAGTCATGGCCTCTAAACATACACTGTGGATGCATGTCATCATGATTCAGCATAGCCACCAGGAATACACTATGGATCTATGCTGTAAAAGAATCCAAATTCGGAAATAGGCACGAGACATACACTGTGGATATATGTGTCAATACAAATTCATGAATACTCCATCGCAGCCTGGACCAAAAAGATAAGATCCAGGGTCTTCATTTCCATCGTCTCTAAGTATGAATCTAACCATGTGATTACAGGTGTTGAAGTTGAACATGGTAGAAACCAATTGATTACTGGTCATTAATGAAAACCATTAACAAGTGCGAGGGAAATCACCATTTATGTCAATGATTCCCAAGGTACCTTAGTACAATCCAACGAATGTAAATAAATGAAGATTCTATCGAACACTCGATGGAATCTTCCAATTAGGGGTCAATGATGTGACCCACTGTTGAAAGCGAAGAAACCTGCCATTGAGGCATGCAGGCTCTAAGGTACTTAATGATTTCTAAGTCTTGTTCCCGGATAATGAGTTGAATTTGACAAGAAAAGACTCGCCATAGGAATGCCTTGATGTATCCCCTATCAGTGACACTAAATATGTAACAGATTTGAGGTAGATCAGAGTATAAAGTGATTCAAAACTGACACAGGGAAGGTTGACACAGAAGAAAATTTATAACTGCAGATGGCCAACTCGATAGAAGGCTTGTTTGGGTTGGAATTCTCTTGAACATATGAATGACATGACATTTGTCTTGGCATAATTAACTCAAGGAGTACTCAACATATGAATTTGTGGATGGTCAAATGAGAGACAAATGGATTTCACAACCTGGATATAATGATGAAATGGGGTGGCATGTTCAAGAGAGACTATTAATGCCACTAACATAAATACAGAGAAACATTTCTTTCCCAAGTTTCCCCCACCATCTCTGGCGAGTACCTCTTTATTTTTACACAAGTTTGAGGAGGATAGCATATTCTTGTTGATGTAAGGTCATCCTTCGAACGAGTCCCTTGGAGTATGTTTAAAGAACCCTAAGAAGGAGTGGTTCGATCCCATATGGGTCTTTCGATGTTTGTTTAATGAGTCCAAAGAGAGAAAACTCAGGGTTTTTTCATTTTTAGAGAGTCTGAAAAACACTTAAAGAGAACTCCATGAGGTCCTTTTTCGTAAATTAATCCGACGAGACCAAAAAATTGATAACCTACCACTCATTAGATGTTTTCTTCAAATACTTTTACGAGCGTGAAAAGAACAAGGTCGCTCGACAATATTTTCATTTTTAAGGTGTGAAAAGAGCTTAAAGGATACTCCATAGGTTTCGTTTTCCGTGTCACCATTATGAGTTCGAAAAAATGACAAAAGACTACTCGATTACGTTCTCATGGTTTTACGAGCGCAAGAAAAAATTAAGACTCTGCTTGGAGTTTTTTTCTGAAAAAACCCTAAAAGGATCTGTACATGTGACAAATATTAATATAAACCAAAAAAGCAGACCCTTGTTTCAACGTCTCACCTCTAGACTTTTCAATCTGCAAAAATAGATCAATCACTTATAAAGTTGTTAAGACTTTGGCGTTTGGATAAAGCATAAAAATAATATAATATACAAATGAAAAGTGATAAAATTCAATAAAATAGGTAGAAACCCACATTTTACCATTTCATTTGTAACTTTACCCAAATATTTCTCCAAAGCCCTTTTTCACCTTGATTTTCAACTGTTGATTGTGGAGTGCATGATGGATCGTTTCATGAATCATCTCTACAAAAGAGGTAATATCCTTCTCCTTCATCTTTGCATGGTTTCATAATTGATTTTCATTGGTTAAATTTATGTTTTGGGTTGATTTTTTAGGGGTTACCCATGCGTTGAGATCGTTGCAGGTTCCCTATATCGGGAACCGCGTCTATCTAGGATCATCGCAAGTGACCCTGTAGGTAAGGTGAGACAACATTGCACTGTGCGAATGCATAGGCCCGCGACGACCGCAACCCAAAATTTAAAAAGATGAACCCAACAAGGGAAAACCCTCAGGAAAGAAAATTATGTTTCTAATCTCATATTATGGTTCCTTGGAAGGATTTCCTCAGTTAAGATGTTGGAGTGGCATGAACGAGAGAACTAAGAAGAAGATTACTTCACCGGGAATGACCCGGGAACAATTATGGCCCTTCAGCAGTGTGGGTTACTAAAATTATTCAAGATTCAGGGCATGAGAGCCTAGTTGAGACTACTGGAGTACTTGGTTCACATGTGGGATGTGAACGAGCAGGCATTTCACATGGGTACCCACAAACTCACCATAGATATTGAGGATATCTATTTCTTGATGGGACTATCTCGTCGTGGTTCCCGGGTGACACTTACAGGCAGAAGGGGAGGAGGTGAGCCTATGAACTACTACGCCCGCCATCATTGTGTGTTGGGAACTAAGAAACATAGCGGTAAGGTAGATATCAGGGATGTCCAAGATTTTCCTTTGTGGACTATCCTCTATACTATTACTCACCTGGAAGGGAGTGCAACTCCCCACATGGATTTACAGATCCATTTTTAGTATGCATTGGAATGTATGGAGCCTAGAGTCTTCAACTGGTGCGAAGGGGTCCTAAAACGAATGAAGAAACATCTTACCAAGTGCAGAAGTGGTGGGTTAAAACAATTTGGATATGGGTATATTTTGGGATCCTTCTTCTTGGAGAGGGTCCATGTTCTATGCTTGCAGGTATAGTGGGGTATACCTTCTCCACAGGATCTGAGGATGAAGAGGTGGGTAGATCTCATGGCCCAACATGGAGGTGGTCACATCGTCAGGTATGACGATGTCTTCTTCCAATGGCTAAGGACTTAGTTTATCATGGTTGAAGATTATGCGTATGTCGGGGTAGATTTATTTGAAGATCTGAACCTAGCTCTTCCCGAAGGTTCCCAGTGGGGGGACATAGGTAGGAAGGAAATTTTGTTTATATAATGTTTTTGTTATTTTAATGATATAAAATGTTTTTTGTGTTATTTATCCGATGACTAATCGAGTGCTCTCGAGTAATGCAAATGTGGGACCTTATCGTCCTCCAGGTTCATCCCCGATCCAGAGGTAGGGAGAGAGAGGTGTTGTAGTAGCAATAGCTGCCACATATCTAGAGGTCATAGAACATAACCTAGAGGGGTTGACCATGCATGTCCCTGATGCCACAGTGGATGAGATCCCTAGGCATTATCAATGCCACACAGTGGGTGTATCTGCATCCATCGGTCAACTGCTTCGTAGAGTAGCGCGGGCAGTCACTTGTTATAGAGAGAAACATCCTTGATGCTTTTGTACATGAGGCTATGAACTTCACATTTTTTATATTTTGGTCTTCGGACAAAAATACTTTTTGTAAACTTTTATCATTATATATATATAAGGCTTCTACCGGCTTACTTGTTGTATATACAAAGTGCGATTGGATTTTATAAATGTCTCAAATGTCTGTCTAATACATAATTAGCCAATGCATTTGTTAATGTATTTAGACATCTAGGAATGTGTTGATATTCAATATAATCAAAATGACGTTCCAAGAGGTGAATTCGTAAATATACCCTTAACAAAGTAGGACTTCAGATAGAATAAATGTTACTCAATTGTAGGACTACTAACTGTGAATCAAGTCGTATAATAAGATGATGGATTCCAAGTGAAACAAAGTCAGTTAACAACTTGATAACTGCATTGTATTCCACGATATTGTTAGTTGCACGACCAAGGCAAACACCGTGTAGACTGATCAATTCATCTGTAGGTGCATAGATTTCCCAAGCAACAGATGTTAAGTTTTGAGTACTACGACTAACGCCATCAGCATAGCCAATGTAGGGTAGTGAAGACATTGACATATGGAAACCAGTCACAATGCAAGGTAAGCAGTTGAAGGGAGAGGCTAAAAACGAAAATACATACAAGAGTAGGATACATAAAAATACACAACACTCATGCAAAGATTATTTAAGCATAGTACTTCTTCAAGTAAGGCCCATTTCTGGGCTCACTCAAAGGGATTCCATCATAATCTACTAGCTCATAAGCCCCTTTCTCCAACACTTGTTTCACAATATAAGGACCCCGCCACATGGGCTCGAATTTACCGGCCCCTAGCAAATCACGATCTTGCTCATAAAGAAGAACTAGATCACCTTCAGAAAAAACACATGGTTTGACATGTTTGTCATATTGAGCTTTTACACACTTTTTTTGAGTTTCAATAACTAAGGCGGCATCACGATGGGTTTCATCTAATTGCATCAAATACAAAATGCGTTCCTCTTCGGCGGAGGTGTTAGGGAGAAGTTCGAAAACTAGTTTCAAAGATGGAATTTCACATTCAATCGACAAAATTGCTTCGATACCATATACTAACTGGAAAGGTGTGAATCTCGTGGCAGACTTACCAGATGTCTGATAGGCCCATAATGTTGAGAACAACATTGTGTGCCAATTTGACATATGAATTCCTACCATCCTTCGAAGCATCATAGTGAGAACTTTGTTAATTGCTTCAACCAGGCCATTGTCCTGCGGATAATAGGGGGTTGAGTTTTCATGTCGAAGACCCAACTTCTCAGTACATTGATCAGACATCATGAAATTGCGAAAATGACTACTGTGATCAGTAACAATGGATTGAGGGACACCAAATCTAGTAATGATATGATTGAATATGGACAATGTTGTAGTTTTCCCAGTATTATCAAATGTAGGCATCACCTTGGCCCATTTAGTGAAATAATCCATAGCTACAATAACGTATCCATGACCCCCAGTCGAGTGAGGGTTACATGTCATGAAGTCAATGCCCCATTTAGCGAATGGACCAATGGAGACTACAGGGTGAAGATGAGCAGGGTGAGATCGGATCTTATTGTTGTAGGTTTGACAAGCGTGGCATTTCTGGACGGAAGTAATGCAATCCTTAAACAATGAAGGCCAGAAATAACCATCTCGTAATATATTTTGGACAATGGCATACCCAGACATATGACCGCCATAGGATCTAGAGTGACAGTCATTCAAATCTTTTTTAGCTTCATCGTAGGTGAAACATCGTTGAAATATGGAATCAATACCACGATGGTAAAGGGTATCACCAAGGATGATGTATTGACGGGATTGATACCGGATATGACGACGATATGTACTAGAAATATCAGGCCGGAAAGTTTGGGCCTGGAGGTAGATGATAATATATCCATACCATATGTCGTCAGAGCTAATAAAAAATAGGGATTCGTCAAGAAAGGAATCCTCTGCCATAGTTTCTATTTCAGTAGAGGGAAGGTCACATATCAATTCGAAAAAAACCAAAGACTTCTTTGAATTGACGCGTTCAAACTCCAAATCAAACTCCTGGAGAACAAATATCCATTTAGAGTACTTTCCCCCCAACAATTGTCGAGTAAGGATGTGTTGCATGGGGTTGCAATCGAAAATGACTATGGTTCTGCGTAATAAGATGTAGTGACGAAAACATTGAACAACTTGAACAACTGCCAAGGCCAATTTCTCCACATGTAAATATTTGGTTTCGGTAGTCGTGAGACTCTGACTCAAATAGTATATAACCTGTTCATTGTGTTAATCATCCTCTTGGACTAAAACCATAGCAATGGTAGAGTCTGAAGTAGCTAAGTACAAGAAATAATCTCGGCTATAGTCAGGTGGACACAATAGTGGTGTATGGGTTAAGACAAGTTTCAAAGCCTCAAAAGCTTTTTTTGCGGTATCGTTCCATAGAAAATCATAACCTTTCTTGAGAAGATGAGTAAATCCTTCTGTTAATTCAGTTTATTTTGGAATGAATCGACATAAAAAGTTTTCTTTCCCTTACAAACTTTGGAATTGGTGTAGCGTGGAAGGAGGAGGTAAATTGAGAATGGACTCAACCTTCAAGCGGTCTACCCTAATCCCATGCATAGACACAATAAAACCAAGAATTCGCCTAGATTCCACACAAAAAACAAATTTGTGTGGGTTCAAGCATATGCGATATAACAACAACGTAGTAAAATGGCTCGTATATGTGTCGGGTGATCTTGATGATGCATAGAATGTGTCGATAGATCGTTTAGATAGGGTTGTACAATGTTCTTAATGTCATGAAAAGCATAAGACATAGCGTGCTGAAAAGTCGCACTAGCATTTTTTAGACCAAAAGGTAGTTTCTGGTACGCAAAGGTTCCCCAAGAATAGATAAAAGAAGTCTTATGTTGATCCGCAGGTAAAATATTGATTTGATTTAGCCGAAGAAACCGTCCATCAAGGAGAAGATTTCACTCCCTACACAGTCGTCAACAATTTGGTCAATGAAAGGGGTTGGATAATTGTCTTTGGGACAAGCTTTATTTATATCCCTATAATCTACACAAACACGGATCGTTCCTTGTTTCTTGTTTATCGGAACAAGATTGGATACCCAATCGATCAAATCCATAGGATAGACAAAGGCAGCTTTAGGAAGTTTTTCAACTTCAAGCTTAATAGCAACAACTTTACGTGGATGTACTGGGCAAAGTCTCTGCCGAACGGGTTTAGGATCCAGATAAGTCTTAATCTCATGCACAACAATATCAGGATGAATACTAGGAATTTCTTCATAACTCCAAGCAAACATGTCACAAAATTCTTTAAAAAGGGCTTTATAAGTGTAGACCTCATCTGCAGAACATGAGGCCCAAATATGAACATTTTCCATGACTTTGGGTTTAATCGATATGTCAAGAGGAACGGTAGGTGAAATGTTACTCAATTTCCCTTCATACAAAACATCGTGTGTTGACTTAGGAACAAAATAAATAAAAACAACGGTCGACAGAGTCGAAATCTGTTGGTAACTCTCTATGGTCTCCCATTCTAGGAAGAGAATAGAACAATGATGTTCATCGTCCCATGGAGTATCTTCCATAGACATGGTTGTCATCATCATCTTATCAGCAGGAAAGATCACGTGAAATGGATTAGGAGATGTATCAACGAGAGAACGAGGAGGAGTTGTCGATTGAGTAGCTTGATAAGATGATTCAACTGGTCTTAAATGCATTTTATCATCATAATGAAGAGAATCACCAGAGCTAGGTAATATCCGTGGGTCATAAGACTCGGGGGTTTCAAGAACATAGGTTGAGATCATGTTAATCGAGATGACAAAAGGAGCATGAAAATCGGGTGGTGGTATAGGAAAATTACCCATCAAGGTTGAATCTTTTAAAATACCCACACGGACATTCTCATAACCGGGAGGTGTTTTCGAGATAAAAGGCACGTTGCTAGCATGTGAATCGGAATTAAAGAAGGCCAGTTGGTCAAAAGTAATGAATTTTCCTTGGTGTGGTAAACGTAACACTCGGAAAAGAGTAGAAACAAATGCGCGCATGGATTCAACCCATCTACGTCCAAGTAGAAGGTTGTAATCAAGAGGTGCATCAAAGACCTCAACCTCGACCTTAACCTCTTTACCTTCTAACGTAATAGACAACAAAGGAAGAACACCGTAAGGTTTAAACCCTGTACCATTGAAGGCCTTAAGAGTATTGGAGACTCGGTAAGGGTAGGAGAGCCAATAGTTTTCCAACAAGTAACGAACATAATGCAAGTTGAGGGTCCTTCATCAATAACAGTTCGACATATATTCTTATTTTCCACAACGACTTGGATCTGAAACGTTAATTGAGGAGGAAGCCTTGGAATATGATCTTCCAAGTCAAATATTATCAAATTGGTATCGATAGGGTCAATTCCACCAATAGCCTTTAACAATGCCTTTTGTTGAGTAGGACAACTTTGAAGGACTTCGAGAGCCGACATCGCAGAGGGTGATTGCGCAAGGTCTTCTACAATACTGTAGTTTTGGGAAGCACATGCGTGAGGATTAAATGAAGAATTTTGAACAACGCCCTTGGGAGGAGGACGAAGAACTGTATATAGGACCGGTATTTCGATATGAAGAGGACCGTTTGGAGGTGAAATTGGGGGAGCAAGTTGAACCAACGAAGGTGGTAAATCATCAAATTTCTCTTTCGAAGGAGAATAATCTTTGGCTTGAGTTGCGACTGCAACTTTGTTCTTTTTGGAGTCACCAGTACACATAAGGACACAAGATGTGGTAGAAGGAGAAGGTTGGTCATGAATGACCAATTGGGACTGCTGCTGAGAAGGAAAAGGTTGTGACAAGACAACGGGTGTAGGAGGTTTCCTGGTCCCTTGCAAGAACTTAGTAACCTCACCACGTCGTGGACAATGTTTCATATAATGATCATCATGAAAAATAAGGCAAGGATAACGAGGTTTATGGTTATATTTGTCATCAACAGGCTATGTTTTGGGTTTCTCAAAGTGTTGATTATTATTTTTGTCTTCCTTATTCTTACCCTTTCCTTTCTTTTTATTTTGATTTTTACCAGTAGGGGTAGATTGAACCGAATTACCTTCAGAAGTTTTACTGGGGGAAGGAGTAGGAGTAGGAGCAGGAGTATTTTGTACATTAGAAGTAGTAGACTTGAGATTTGTATGACTGGCTTGTGTAGACTGAGTCTCACAATGAAAAGTGCCAATCACACCATCAGTACCAATCACACCATCAGTAGCATGAGAAGCTACTAGATGTGTTGGGGTGGGATTCGTGGAAGGATGAGGAGCATCAGGGATCAAGTCGTATAGTGTGCCCGTTTGTGAATAAACGAGATCTAGTTATTGAGCACGAATAATTACCTACCCTTCAGTGACGACACCACCCATGGAAACATCATGGGATATAGGCCCAATGAGTGATTTGGTAAACCACTCAGCCAACAGTTGATCAGGAAGGGTAACTTTGATTAAGCGTCTTCTTCTCCTCCACTCATGAATATGATCAAAAATATGAGAGGAAGAGGATTGTTTAAAAGAAATCAAAATTTTGTTTCTTGTCTCATATCGAATAGGCAATTGGTAATGCGTTAGGAAATCCATGGATAGGGTATTAAAGTCATTAAAGAAACCTCGTGGAAACTCAATATACCATTTAGCTGCTAAACCTATGAGAGTTTGTTGGAAAAGAATAATCTTATAGAGTCATCCATCAATGAGTTGGATGAACACCAAAGATGGAAAGTCATGACGTGATTATTCAAATCTTCTCTTGATCGACCATCAAACTTAGGAATTTCAAATGGTAATTTGGCCGGTATGATGGGCCAATAAGGAGAATGCAAAATAGGATCATTCAAAATCCTAGATAAATCCGGTAAATCCAAAGTAGCAAGAAAAGGAAACTGTCTGTTCACTTGAGGAAACTGATAGTTTTGAGGAGGTAGTCCCATAGGTATACCAATAGGACCATAAGAAGTATGTATATAGTTAGAAAGTCCTGACAAATTCGGTTGTGGAGGGTTTTGATTCAAATAGGAAACAAGGTTTGGTTGATTAGGTATGTTCCCTTGGAAAGGAACATTAGACTGAAAAATTTGACCCCAAGTAGGATACATAGAACTTGGATACAGTTGTCTGAAATTAGGGGGCACAAAAGAATTAACTTGAGGATGTTTCCCTCCAGACGGTTGTTGATTCCCTTGGAAAGGAAGGTTCCAAGGTTGAGATTTTAATTCGAGTATACTTTGCCCATAAATTGGGTTATGGGATCCAACTTGAGGTTTCCCCCCAAGTTGAGGTTGTCCCCCGATCTGATATTTCCCCCTAAATTGAGGTTTTCCCCCAACTTGAGGTTGGCCTCCAACAAGAATTTTAAAACCAGAAGTGAAGGAATGATTGGTGCCTCCAATTGGATTGGAGCCACTGGGGCCATGATGACTAGATCCTCCAGAAAAAGGTAGAGGATGAACATAAGGCCCCCCAGAGAGAACCTGGGTAGGTGTAGGAACAAAATGACTAGCAACATTATACACAGGAGGAACAAAAAGATTAGATCCTCCGGATGGATTCTGGGTAGTTATAGCGATGTAAGTATTCAAAGCGTTATACCCAAGGGGAAGTGGCAGATTTGATCTAAGTGGTAGTGGTGTTCCAATAGGAGCTTGAGTAATAACCACATTTCCAGTAGAAACGGTCATAGCTTGTGGGACCATGGTAGAGTGGGCAATATGGAGAGGGAGAATTAAGTGAGAACCAACCAACAATTGGTCTGAAACTGTGATGACATTACTAGTTGTGCCAGTAAAATGATCAAAATATATCGTATAGGTAACAAACGTCGCAGGCATTTGCGATGCCATAGGTTGATTAAGACTCATTCCTAGTGGGTCAAAAATATCATGTCCTGAGGCAGTTCTCTGAAAAACTCCAGTAGTACAAACCAGGGTTCTAAATGACTCACTCTAAAAGGGTGGATCATCGACACCAGACTCTATGTGAGGTCCAATAGGTATTTGAGTATGATCTTCAATAACAATTTCTCCTAATAAATTTAGTCGGAGAAGAAGTGGATCTTCTCTAAGATTCAATAATGGGTTTACAGGAAGTATGAATCCCTCTAAATAATTCGATCTAATTATGAATCCCTCTAAATAATTTGAACTTCCAATATCAGAGGCTACTTCGTTATTGACTGCACCCGCAGGAGAGCCCTCTAGTGAGTTAGGAAGAAAAGGGACATAACTTTTTGGATCTTCTGAAGGTAGTCCTTGCATCCTACGTGCATGGCGAGGGCCGATGTTGGCCACACCAAAAAGTGAATGAAACAAATCTATGACCAACTAGAGAAAAAAACAACACTCACTAATAAAATCTAGAAATCAAACCAAGCAAACAAACCTTCTTATTTCGAAGTCACTAGTTGGTTATGAAATCCAACGTTGCGAAATCAAGACAAGAAGGGGTTGGGATGAAGCGGGTGGAAAAGTTACGTTGATGACCTACTTAACGGACTTACACCTTGGTGCAAGCTCCCACACATAATCGTGGGTATACACTCCAAGGAGCCCAAGTGAGTTTGGACAACGTCGATTCTAGGTACCGTGAAGACTTTCCCCTCCACGGTCACCTCATGTAAATACCCTAAAGAGATAGGCTACTAAGGTTACCAATTACGACAATGATGTCTAGGGAAATAGTTGACAGTCCGATCCACGCGCTAAGGCGGGGTATCTAGCCCGAAATCAACTCGATAAGGTCCCCACAAGATTTTCTTCTCAAGTGACCCCCAATAATACACGCAATCTCTACACTAAGACCGACAAAGCAGGGTGAGTAACTCTACCAGTCCTAATGCGACCTCATGATTGACCCTTGTGTTAGAAGGGCTTCCCAGGACAAAATGCAGGAAGTGGATTTGAACTCTCCCTATCACAAGATACTATTGTGTGTTTTGATTCTTTGGAGAGTGTGCCTTACAACCTATTCCAAAGAGCTATCCTAGCTAATGTTGGTGAAGAGAATTTCTAGAAAATAAAAGTTGCTAATAAATTTAAAATTACACTGTATTTTTAAAGGTTGTTGTTTACTCAAAAGGGAAATGGAAATGAAATTGATGATGTATGTGACCTTGACCGAATAAAATGAAAGAAGAGATGATTATGAAAATTTTTAATTCGATGAAATTTAATTACAGTAGGGAGAAGGTATCTCTTTCAACTACAAAAGCTATGAAACGTCATTTCTCGATTTTTGAATTAACAAAATTCCAAATAACCAAAAGTTACAAAATTTCCCAATCTTCTCTTTTAACAAAATATTTTGAATGAAACAATTTTCTTGTGAACAATTACTAAAAAGAAGAATGACTCTAGTTATTTCTTTCTCAAATCAGATCAGAGACATAATGAAGAGAAGAAAACGTAATCCAAGAAAATTAACACATTCTCAACACGATTCCCAAATCAAAACTAGAATATAGACAAAAATGAAATGATAGGAAAGACTTTTGTGAAATGAAAACAAAAATGTTTTCTCAATCAATGAATAACCTGGAAAGTAAAAACAATCCAAAACTTCAAACAAATTAAAGACCCTTTGTGAAGCAAGCACTCAGGACCAAGATCCAGAGATTGTACCCTTGTGACAAAAAATCAAAAGCAAAGCATGAAAAATTACAAAGAAAAACTTTCAATTCTTGAAAAATAATCAAATGTAAGATTCAAACTTATAAATCAATCAATCACTGGTATCATAAGTTCATCCCAGGAAATTGAGGCAAAACTAGGTGAAAAAAGAAAAATTGGCTCTCTCCAACAATTCCTATAGGAATCGTCGCAGGTTGCAGTGGAGCACATTGCGACGATCTAGGGTCGTCACATGCTGCCAATAGGGTACAGTGTGGCATCATCTCACTTGTCTACACCATTGGAGTTTGACGTCAGAGGATCGTTGTGGCTTGTCTATATAGTACAGTCCGACGGTCTCTGAAACTAAAGGAAAATGGAAAGAAAGACAAAAAATCTTATTGAACCTTCAAACCCAGGGAGTCCAGATGGATCACCCAGAGACTCAAAGAATGAATTTAACCAAAAGAAGGAAGGCTAAAATCAAATAAGAGGAAAAAACCAAAATAAATTCGTATCCCCAGTATGGTTGCCAATTTTGTTATCAGATTAATCGGTAAGTGCGAACACAAATAGATCTCCCTAGATCCCACGAGAAACTGGAACAAAACATAACAAAACGCACACTTCTCCTTAAACTTCATCATCATATGAACTAGTTTAATGAGTTACAAGTGACATACCTTTTAAACTACGCTTGTCCTTGCTAGTGTCATATGTGTAGCTCCTTCCTTGAGTTTGCAGAATAGTAAGCCTGTCTAAGAACCACAAAACAAAAAGAGGGAAAACAAAGATACATGTATTCTAATGAAGTCTATGTATATGATCAAGGAATTATACAGTAGAAGACAATATGCTTATATAGGGAAGAAATTCATAACTTTATTAAGTGAATAGAAAGTGGATAATACAACCCATGCCTTGATGTTGCAAGGTCCCCTTTCAATGGCTCTTTGCTTCAACACACACACATTTTCTCCAAATGCCTTGAATGAAGAAGATCCACAATCTGACTTGAAGAACTAAAGAGAATCTCTCAAGCATAATCTGAAGTAGAACTCTCCATACAAATCTTAGTCTATTCAACCTTATCCTTTTCCATGAGAGATCCTTCCTTATATAGTGTGAAAGAGAGATGGATGAGGAGATTAGGATGATCCCACCAAATCAGAGAAGCGGGTAAGATCCAAACCGATCAGAGGCCACCTCATCTTATAGAAAATTCCTTTCTAGAACATTCATAAAATTTTAATTTTCCCATGCTTTAAGCATCATCGCACTCTATGCACAAGTAGCATGGGACGACATCGCAGTCTAGGTATAGTGCAGAGTGCGATGATTAGGCATCGCCGCACCCCATGCACATAGAAGGGTGAGATGACCTTCCTTCATATGGTTTTTGGCAGAGGAAAGAAAATCACTTTTCCCATGGAGAAAGTCTCTTTTAATATTTTTAGGGAACATGAATGCATCTTGTCAGGTGATCACGGAGGTGACCAAAATAATGTGTAACAAACTTACTTACATAAAGAAGAATAAGAATGAAACTGTCGGGGAATTTCATGATAAATTTGAAAGGCTATTACAATAGATCCCAGTAAGCCATCACCCGTCACATGACTTTCTTCTTTTTATTTACAGCAAATCCTTTATGGGAAAAATAAGTTTCCCTATCAAAGACAAATCCCCTAGAAAAATACATGAAGTTTATAATATGGCTACAAAAATCGAAGCCAACATCTCCTCATTCAAAGAACAATCCTTTGTTATGGAAGTCATGGCTTGTGAGTCCAAAGACACCCAAGATATTCCCAAGAGAGTACCCTCCCTTGAGACATCTATTGAAGAAATCCCAGAATATTTAGAACAAGACATCATTCAACAAGATGTTGAGGAAGGGGGTCTTGATGAAGGTTACCAATCCCATGGGGAAGAACAAGAATTTACTCATGCCTTTACCAAAGACAACAAAGATATGGTTAAAGAGCAAGAGCCGAAAGATATCAAACAAAATGATGAAGTATCCATATGTGCTCCTCCCTCTGATGAAGCCATCCACGAGCCTATTCCTCCTACACAAGAAGAAGAGGATGAGGTTAGTCCCTTTCCTTTTTAGGATTTTGATAATACCTTATTCTATGATTTAGAGAGTGAAGGAGAAATGGAATCCTCGGGAAACATAGATCCTCTTTGTTATATAGTTGAAGATGTAGAAGCAAGTCTTCCATTTGATGAAGTCATCCAAATACTTGAAGCTCCTGCAACAGAAGAAGTAAACAAGGTGAGTTGTTTCCCTTCCCAAATTTTTAATGATTCTTTATCTTATGATGTGGAAAATGAAGAAGTGTTGGATGTTTTTACCCCTTCATGCTATAATGAAGATGATGATTTTGTTAATAATAGTGAAGAGTTCATACATGTCGGGAAGTGTAACTGGGATGTGATTGGATATGATGGATATCCCATTTATGACATTAAGGGTCATGTCCAAAAGTTTCCTTTACCATTATCACATGAAGTTACTAATAAATTTGGCATTTGGCAACAAGGACATGACATGATTACAAATATTTTTTAGACACCTAAGGATGACCTGATGCTATGCTCTCCTAATAATTTTTGCTCAGACCTTGAGGACTTTGATGATAATTCCTTTGAGCACTTAGATTTATCCTATGAAGAAAATTATCAACCACAATTGTGCTCAGATCATGATAGAAGTAAGGACATCATTTTCACGAAGAAGGATGCTTGTGACAATGTTATCCAACCACCTTTGATTACTTTATCTTGTTGTGTCATTAAAGGTTTAGTTGGGAAGTATGTATTTTGTATTAAGTTTCCTTTGAGGAAAAACCTAGAGTTCAAGGGTAGGTTGAATACCTCAAGAAGAAGTTTGTCATCTCAGTCTTTCAGCCTTCCCTTAAGAATTTGTCAGTGGTCTTATAGGTTCTTGCCGGTCCTTTCCCAGGCTTCAGATTGTGAAGACATCCAAGGTAGCCAGCTTTCAGACCCTTTGAGTCAGTTTTTTGACCCTTTGAATTTTCACCATCCTTTCCTGAAATGGATTGAGCACTTTCCTGAGAAAATGACTTGGAGCCATTTTGTCACTCCCACCCGCCCCCATGAGCTAGACCTTACAATTTCCAATGATGAAATACATTTTCTAACTCATGTTATTTTTGTGCTTAACTTATCACTGCTTTGGTTTATGATTAAGCGCAGAGGCAGGTATTTTGAGACATTGCTAGGATGGCTTCACTAGATATTTGAGTACACCTAACATTCAACTAACGGGTAAGTAGAGGTAAGTAGGTAGGCATTCACATTCCTTGTATATACCATCTGCATTTCATTCTAGAGTACTTGTATTTCCATTTGTATATATTCTTTCTTTCATTTACTGTACCATATATGAGCTAGGGGTGATATAACCACCTCGAATGATTACTAATAATTTTGTTGAGATCAAGCAGGTCACGAGTCCTGTAGATATGCTAAGGTTCTCATACACTCTACAGTGAGAACATGTCCCCGAGTTTGAGCCAGATGTTATCCCCTAGCCTAGGGATAACTAAGGAGATTATGTCTCGATGCCCACAGGTCCTAGACATGGAGTACCGAGAGCCATATTGACTTAAGCTTAGCCCTAGAGGGCCCATCTTTCTTCTTCAGTGCTTCCACCTTGTCAGCAACAATAACATTCATCCCATCATCCTGGTCCTTCAGCAACATTGGGTCTTTCTCCATGAGGTAATGAGTCTGAGTATCATGGTATGTGTCACTATGATTCTCAAAAAATTTGAATATGTGCATTTAATTATTTTTACTTCTAACATGTGCTTGGACCTTATGCCTTTCCACTTGTCCACACCTGGGGGGAATGGCAGGATTCCCTAGTAGATTGGTTCCCATAGGGTTTGATTTTCCACTGGGTGGGTTCATGAAAGATCATCATTCGTTCCCACCATACTTACCACTTTTCATATTTTTCCCTCTCATCCATCCCATACACTGGTCCGGGAATTGGGTTTTCCAAGCTAGAAAAGGGTTGTACCTTAACTTGTGGGAAGAAGGGGCTAAAGGACTAGAGGGTAAAATTAGTTGGAAAAAGATAAAATCCAAGAGAAAAAAACCTTCATATACTTCTCCCATGGATCCCCGAGAAAGAAATAAAAGGCTTCTCAGCAAGAAACAGAGGGACCCATAAAATAATAAAATCAATACCTAGTTGGAGGATAGGGGGTATCATTACGCACCAACCTATTAGGTCCATGGGCATGTAGCGGTATGAAATTACCATTCATATGGTCACCACACCAGGGTAGTGGCTCTTGGTGGAATAACCAAGAGAAAGGGGGTCTCATCATGAGCCAACCTTCTCATCTCTATGAAATGCTTGTGGGTAACATTGTCACCACTGGTCACCACGCCAGGGCAGTGTCCCCTAACTAGTCTCTTGAAGGAAAAATCAATAAGATAAAAATATAAAAGGCATTGAATGGGCTTGGAAACATGTGAATCCATGACAAGATGCATCTCACCCTCTTCAGAGGCACCCAAAGGTAAGTCATACATTCCCCTGTCATCACTACACCCATTGCTCAGACATCCCTTACCACCTCAGCCACTTACATGGCATGGATTTGTCTTCATATGGAAACATCCCACGTCCAATGACAATTATCCCAATAGGACATCCTAACATCCCCTCCAAACCTGGCTTGTACAATAGCATAACATCTTTGAGAACTTGTCTGGGAAAAGGGGGTTTTATGCACATGTTTAAATAACTTGATTATTAAATGTGATTGACATTTCTATGATCCCTGTGACGTATGAGCCCATCGAGGGTGTACTTTTTGTTGTTGCAAGGCCACACCCGTATGAAAGTTACACATGGGGAGATGATTAGTCCCAGCCTCCATAGGGCTAAAATCCCACCAAATGGATGCTGAGACCCTTCCGGGGGTAGAGACAGATCACGGGTTTGCACCAGAGAGAGAGGAGGATGTTCCACCAGAGATAGCCTGGAGAGCCTGGATCCAGGGGGGTCTTTCCCTTCTCACTATGATGTAGCCTTGAAAGGCCCATGACATCACCCATGTGACCCTTGATGTGACCTAGTGTTTTGGACACTTTGGAGGTAGTTATGTGCCAAGTGGCACGTGTGGTTTGATCTAGAGGCCCTAGGAGGCCTAACGTTTTTCTCCTGGAGGAAAATGTTGCACTAAAAAGGCCTAACGTCACCCTAAAAGAGCATGACATCACCTTTTCTGCTTGATTTAGAGTTTTATTTTTTTATTTAATGTAAAAACTGGATATTACATGTAAACTGGCCATGTGGGCCTTTTTGACCTAATTCTGGTCATTGTAACTATATAAATAAGGGATTTTTCCTTGTATTTTTTTATCATCTTTCACTCACACAAGTGTGAGGTCTAAAATTTGAGCCATAATTGGGGTTACATGACTGAAATTTAGTGTGCACTTCTTGGAGGAGACTTGTTTTGGACTATTTTGGCAATTTTCTTGGTGGAAGTGGTCAACTAGAGTATTTGCTAGATGATTCTTGGTGGATGTAAGTAAATTTTCTGCAATTCTTCTTCATTGAATGGTTATAGCTACATTTCTCTTGCATTTATACTAAGATTATTAAATTTCTAGCTTAAAACCCTAGGAGGCTAAGCACATGTTATTGTCCTTGCCTTAATAGCTTTCACCTACTATATTATGCTAGAAAGCCGATTTTCTTGAAGCTTTTGCTAAGGGCCTTGCCATTGCAACACCATAAAACATTTTGCTTCATCAAAGCCATCATATTTTTCACCTTTGAGCTAAATAAGGAGGAAAACTACTAGGGCCTAGGGTTACCTACTTCCTAGTAGCCATTTCCCCCCTACGGTTTGGTGATTAAAGCCTTGGGTTACCAACACTTCAATTATTTACCCCTCATGTCTTTAGTTCTCTTATTATCATTTGTTCCTTCAACATTTGATGTTGCCTAAAGGACTCCATTTTCCCTAAAAGCACTAATCTAGACCTATCTATTGAGTGATTGACAAAAACTACCATCAAAACCTATACCTTAAGCTCTCTACTAACTACTCTGAACCTTAGAATAGTCTAATCTACTAACTTAGTTGTTTTTGTTACTAAAGTAGGCTAAAGGCATCTATTGCAGCACTAAAAGCATCTAAAATAAATTGAAAAAGTTGATTAATACTTTTCCTTACTTGCTTCTCACAAATGCTAGTATTTTGATGTTAATGAGTAATTATTCTTGGTCATTTTGAAGCCATTTTATGCAATTATTGTGAAGCTATTGTCTTATAAATATTGTTGCAACAAATTTCTGTTTGCTTCACAATATATCAGCCATTGCTTTTATTGATAAAGTTCGTGGTTTTATGAAGTGTTAACAACAAGTTGTAGTTGTGAAAGATATATTTTCTTGTTGCTTTGTTCTGGGAAGGTACATCTTAATACTTCACTACTTCATTGGTTAAAACCCCAGGACTTTCTGATCAATGTGACTTGTGAGAGGGGACATTTTCATAGACACCTTAACCTTTGCCTTCTCAAACCCCGAGGTCACTGGGGACGTCTCCCTTGGGCTATCAACCCTAAATATAAATAGGCATCCTATTGAGGTGACAGTGATAGGATAACCTTTGTTACGCCAATTTTATTTTCCTAAACCTTATCCTTTGGATTAAGTACAAATTGTGCGATAACACATCCAACAAATATCCCACTAATCTTATCAAACTTCCATACCAATACACAGTGGCAATGATATTCAGGATGTATGGGTATCCCAATTCCATAAGTTCAAAATAACATGGGTACCTCTCTTATACTTTTTCACGGACATTGATTCAACTTTCAACTGGGAAGATATGTTATCTTCGGCCTTGGAGGAAGCACTCACAAGAATGAAGAACACCACACTAGGGGAGTTTCTGAGCTTCAATATGCCCTCCTACGTCCTCCATGTGATGTACATATGTCACTCGTATCCTCATATGGGATGGAACTGGTAACCTAGTGACCCCCCAATCCACACCTACTACAAAATACTATGAGAGCATAAATATCTTGTTTAGTATCAGAATATGTGCAACAACTTCCTAGACCCCTTGTATCAACTCATATTTGTCTCACCAACACCATGCATGATAGTTAAATCACATGCCATTTTTAAAATGATAGGGGATCGGTATCTCCTAGAATATGGCACCTACATCAAAATATATGGAGCTACTAAAGATCCACACTTTCTTTCGAAATTCATCCTAGACATATTAGTGCTACAAAAAATTGCATACGAAATAGTCATTCATGGGGTAGGTGCATCATTGTACAAGGACAATAAATCCATTTGGTCACCCCTACCCCTATGGGTTGGGTCACATTAATTTAAAGACGTCAAGTAAGTGCAAGTATAAGTGAATAAACTAACATCTTTCCAATTCGATGAAAAAATATTTCAGAGGCACGACCCTCTAGACGTCATCAAAACTCAAAGCGGTAAATGAAAGTACATATGGGAGCACATGAATGATGTATGGGAAGAGGAAGAAATCCATTGCCGAGCAAGAACATACCATGATGTGATTTTCAAAAGGAGAGCCAAACCACTAAGAAGACTAGAAGATGAGAAACGAGCTCGAGAGGCTCAAAATAAAATCGAAGAAGAGGCAAAAACAAAAGAAACAATAACAACAACAATAAAAACATCCGAGGAAACAACAACTGAAAAAGAAAAGAAAGAAAATCAACAGAAGGTGTTGAATCATAAGATAATAAGAAGAGAAAAGAAGACGAGGTCAAACAACAGGGACATAAAGTAATAAAAGAAGAAACAATAGCCAAAGCGGCCAAAAAACAACAAAGAAAAAAGAAGGAAGAAGAAGTTGAACGAAAGAAGAAATAAGAAATTGCACAAGATGAAGTGGAAGCAAAAGTAGTAGCGGAAGCAACAATAATGGAATAAGTAGCAACAAAAATAGAGGAATAAAGGAAAAATGACACAGATCCCTTGGACACAGATGTTATGAGGTCATCAACTCACATCTCACTCACAGGGAGAAATTTTCCATTAGATAAATTGGGATTGGGATCATTCACACCATATAAGGCTCATAAGGTACCCAACTTAAACACCTTCATATTCGACAAGGCATCTAGTAAAATCTTTTTGTAGAAAACCAAAAATCTACCAGTTGTTGGAATGGATCCCTTATCATTAATGAATGAGACTAATGTGATATAAAATGTCAAATATGATCCAATTTCGATTGCTTCAGCCAACGTCTCTATCACATTATCTTTAGAGAAAAACTTGAAGGATTTAGTGCGTGAAAAAAAGGAGAAACATGAAAGAATTAAATCACTAGAAGAAGAGGTACGACACAGTAAAGGAGACAGTGAAATCATCAAAGAATTTAGGTTATGAGTCCATGGATTTATGATAGAAGTCCACAAGATGGCAATGAAAATGTACGCAAATATGCAGGTATTCCAACAATTATCTGCACGGATTATGGCACAACATAGCAGAGCCCAAGACAAGAATACACATTTTACCACAATCCGAGAAGGTATGAATGAGATGCAGGATTGGATTACTGGAGACCCAAATTCCTAGTCATAATTACCACACATATTAGAATGGGGAAGAAATATCAACTATGCCACACTCAACAAGTGCCAATAGGTTGGTGAAAAGATTGAGGAGATGAAGAATTCACTTTTAATCTACACACAACTTTATAAAGAAACATATATATTAGCGCATAAAGGCCATATTCTCTAGATCGAAGATCTAGAAGATTGTTGAATAGAGTTTTTTAGAGGTCAAACAAAACATGAAGAAGAGAAAAACAGATGTCAGAACTACGGAAAAAGTGATAGTGGACTTAATGAATGACCACCTCGTGAAACCAACAAGGTCGCATAATATGATACAAGCCTTCATGGTAAATTTAAATATGGATATGAAGACCCTCTCACATAATGAAACTGCTCACGAGGCCACTTTGGAGTCACTAATTTTCTGCATAATTGTTTCCATTTCAAGATAGCATGAGGTATGGGAAGCTTACTTGAAGGATAAGAATAAATTGAGGGGGCACATAATCAAATTTTAAATTATTCTCAACCACCCTCTCTTTGTCTTTTCTATCATCACTACACATTTTTTTTTCTTTTGCAACTTATGTAAATAATATTGAAATGGAATATGAAAATACATGTAACTACTTCTTCGAGAACTCAAGAACCCCAATAGGCAGTTACTTAGGCAATTATAAATTCAGGAAGTGACCCACTTTAAAAGGGATCTTCAACTTTGTAATTTTAGGGAACTACTTTTCTAAGATCATATTGAGAAGCCTTTAGGGGCAATTTGTTTGAGAGAAACAATATTTTTCTAATGGTGATTTGCTTCTAATTGTTTCAAGTAAATTTTATTCTATCTGTAAACATTGTAAAATTTATGTTGAACTTGTAGACTCTTCTTTTTTTGATAGAATTTTTCTGCAGTTATTGTTTTTCTATATTATTAATTGTTATGAGATGATGAGAAGGTTTTATGTATATGAGTATGTATCTTATACTTATTTGGTTGTTCTTTCATATACTTATTCTATTATTCCTTGTTTCTCTCTAACAACTATCTAGAAGAAAGTTATTGCAAGGATTGTTAGCATATCGATCTATTTGTAAGTTACCCTTAGTTTTTCCTAGATAGGATAGAATATAATAGATTTTATTTCTGCAAGTAGTCTAGTTTTCATTTGCATACACCCCTTGCATTAAAACATTCATTCACCCCCCAACCTAGTAATGGAATTCAAGCCAAAATCTGGATGGGTCTCCTAATCCAAATCGTTCGAAATCTAATTGGGACCTCGTACCGGGGAGTACTCCTTAATGGTGAAGGGAATTTTTCTTTCCTTAACAGAATTGGAGCTAGAAGGAGGGCCTAAATTATATGGCTGGAAGTAATGCTCGATACTCACATGGCCATACCTATGATAAAATCCCCATCAGACAACAACCACCACATCTTTTCTCAGCCTCTAAAAATATTCATGAGTAGGAAATTCCTTTCAAAGATACTAACCCTATGTTTGAAATTCAAGTTGTTGGAAGTCCTCAATTGACTCCTAAAACTTGTTATGCCATCCCTAATGCAGAGTTTTCTTAAAATCGAAAAATCACCCTTTCCTTATCTAAATTAATTGGTCGCTTACATGTTGCTTCAACATTACCCAAGAGGAGATCTACCCAAAGACCTGTTAACCAGTCCAATTTCCTTGTCAAATTCATTGAAGACTTAGTTGAAGTTGATTTATAGGAAATAGCTTACCCTTTGGACCAAATTTCTTCTACCCCTCCAGGTCCTACCCTTTCTTATCAGAACCTTATTTTGAATCTAAAGAAGATGGTGAAGAAAATCCCCGCATGGTTGGAAATCAAAATGTCATCCTAGCATGGATGTCTCAGAAAGCCTTAAATTTTCCTAGACAAATGCATGACCTACCCAAGCGTCTATAAATACTTCTTCCTAATTTTGACCTGGACAAGTCATGTTCCCTGAAATACCACATTAAGAAATTCTATTTAGCAATTTGGATCCTTTATTTTCGACAGGAAGACACAGTTTGTACACTATTTCCTTGTACCTTTGAGAAAAAATCATCCACTTGGTACTATAATATTCTGGACGGATCTATAACAAGTTGGGATAATTTTGAAAAATATTTCCTTGTTAAGTTCGGAGATGAGAAAACCCCTGCAAAGTTTTTCAAATAATCGGTGGCTCTTAAAATGGAAAAGAAAGTGAAATTGAAAGATTTCAATCAATGTTTTACTACTATCCTGAAAAAGTTCCTTGTTGGTGCTAACTCTGTTGAAGCATTAACGGTAGAATATTATACCTCATCCTTACACGCTTTCATAGGCATGTTTGTCAAGAGAGTCGACGGACCTACTTTTGCACAAAACTTTGAAGAATCCAAGGAAGTTGAAAAGGAAATGTTTTCTCTAGGAAGCCACCCCACAATCAAGAAAAGAAAATAAGATGGTAAAAATACTTTATTCCTTACTAAGCTTCCTAAAAACGAACCTAAGGAGTTAAATAACATACTCAAATTGGTCAAGAAGTTCTCCAATGAAGTGGCAGATCTTAAGAAGAGTGCAAGTGAAAGATCCTCTAAGAAGAAATATTTCCTCCCTTTCTTTAAAAAGATGAATAATCCACCTAATCCACCAAAGACTCATGAGCTCACTTTAAATCTCGATGATTTCAGTATGGACAATTTCTATTCCTATCAAAAAATGAACCATTCTGAAAATAATTTCCCTTAAAGGATTAATTCCATGACCTTGGTCATCAACCAATTATTAGACTAGTAGGTCGCAACTGACGATCAACCCCAAGAAATAGAAAACAAGGAAGAAAGTGAGGAAAAATATACTATCAAAGAATCTGCCATGTTTTTGTGGGACTGGTGTTTAGACTCTGACGATGAAAAGGTAGAATAAATTTTTGTAGGTGACACTTAAACCACAAAGGCTTCTCCAAAATATTATAACTTATTCAGTAAAGTGGTAGTGGCCAACACTCCTCTACCTTATAAAACATCGATTGCTCTTAGTGTTACACATCAAAATGTCACACTTAAGTGTTGCACCATAAGTGTTGCAAGTGTCGCAAAGTGTCATATGCACCTTACTAAGTGTCACATGCACTTTTTCAAGTGATGTATGCACCTTTCTAAGTGTCACATGTAATTTTCCAAGTGTCACAACTCGTTGACACCATGAAAGACATTTTCCATGATCCTTAAGTCATATTGGATGAAGAAGCCCATCATTTCAAGGCTAGAAACGTGCTTTTCACTTGGAAATTTGACCCTTTTTTTAAGATTATGAAGGGTGGAGCCCCCCTGGACATGTTGGGGGAGTGCCACTTCGTAGGGTGGCACCCCCTTGGCCTTATTTATGGAGTTCCATTAGAGAATTTCCTCTAACTTAGGGGGAGCGCCACTTTGGTTAGAGGAAAACTTTGAAGAGATGAGGTTGTTTTGGGTCGAATTATATCCTATGGCACTATATTAGGATAAAATACCAAATAATGGAGCCATATCCTCAACCACTTCCTGTATTATCTCATGGTAGTTGAGACTCCCAATCCTATAAATTGAAGGAATTTCCAAGGTGAAAGGAGGAAGATTTTAGGTGTCAAACCTTTGATCCTGGGAGAAAGAATTCAAAATTTTGATCTCAATATTTTCATGCAAGGGTTGGACGAGGAGATATTGGAGAATATTGTAGCGACATCAACTTGATTTGTAAGTGCCTTCTTTTGGATTTCCATTAATATTAACTTGGCCTATTCATTTCATTATGATTGTTTATTGTAATGTCCATGCTTAAGTCAAATCAGGTATAGATAGATTTGTTTTATCTAATCACATAGAGTAAGAGAAATTATTTCTTTGTTGTTCATCACAGGTCCTGACTCACTCTAAGGAACTCACAGATCAAGCCTGAATCTTGGATCAATGAGGGAAAACGTCGAAACAAGATATGTCACATTCTTTCTCTTTCTCATTTTGATTGGTTATGAACTAGATCTATAAGGAAAGTAGAAACCATTTGTTTTATTTTGTCTTTGGACCAAAGAATGGGTCTTAGTCCAAAGGGGAGCTTAACCTATCTGCAGGGTAATATTTCTCATAACACTTAGAAAGATAAATCTCCCCAAGCTGCACAGAAGTCGAGTAACCCTTCATAGCACAGTAATATCACCAACACTTCATAACTGAACAAAACTCCAAACAGATATGTAAATCGCTATTTTGATTACAATGTCATTGAATATATAAAGAAAAAAAAGGAAGAAAACATACCACTATTTGAAATTTGTTCCCTTACTCAATGGAGGGATCTCATTCTCGATACATTCAAATCCACACCCTCTTAGCAAAAAACAATTGTTGTAGCAGATAACACTTCAAAAGTTGTTGAAACTAATACAAAAGATAAAACCAAAAAAAAAAATTGACAATAAATGCAACTAGTATAGGATTTCATTTTAGATCCCAGATCTTTCCTTTGCTCCTCACATTCAAAATCTCCAATATTAATGTGCACAATTGCTTGGTGGAATCTGATGCTTCTTCTAATGTTATTCCATATTTAGTATGCTAGAATATAAAGGACATACCTAATAGGATCACCAAGATAATCATCCAATTAGACATATTTGATGTTAAAGTAATGGGAGAGCTTAAACATGTCATGATTAGATTACCTTTTGATCTTATATTTCATCAAGTGATTCATATCATCGTAGTAGATATTCTGGAATCTTATGGTTTGTTGTTGAGAAAGGAGAGTTATGTGAAACTAAAAGTATATTTCTCCACATATTGGATTCATTTATGGCTACCATACAAAGGGAGGACAAATCAAATTAGAGTGGACAGTGAAGCCCATATGAAACACAAGGTAACCGAGCTCGAAAGTAAAAACAAACCTATCATTTTTTCTCACACAACTTTGGGGAATTATTTTTTAGAACATCACCATGGATTTTACAAAAAACATCTTCATTTCAAGCACATGAACAATCCTAACTCCTTCATTGCACTCGAATTGGTGTGAATGACTGAAAAAATTAGTAGAAATAGAATTTTTTTGTTTTACTAACTCAATTGTAGGGATTGATATTTGGACACTATTTTTTGATGGCTCCAAATCACAATAAGGAGTTGGGGCAAGTTGCATATTGATAAATACTAAAAAAACATAAAACTATGATATCATGTTGCCTAGAATTTGAATGCACCAACGAAACAGATGAATATGAGGACTTGGTTCAAGGTTTGAAAAAGAATATTGATATCAAGTTAAGATGTGTAAGGGTTTTTGGTGATTCATGAATTATTTTCACATAGGTAAACAATTCTATACATTGTTTGTCCCATCACATTGTTCCAACAAGAGGTATTGAATCTTATAAATTATTTTGATGCTTTTAACATTACTTATATCCCTTGTTCTCAAAATGTCATTTCCAATACTTTAGCTAATGAAACATATATATTCACTCCTTTGAATAGTGATTTTACTTTTGAACTTCTTTTCAAGCCTTATATACTCGAAAAAACCACCAAATGGAGGGTGTTCAATGATAACTCCCAGTTAATAGACTTCCTCACTAGTTCCTACGCTATCCAAGATTATGTGATAGATGATTAAGTTCACCAATAGAATCTATAGGAATATAAGGATGAGGAAAACAAGATCAAGAGAAACTGCCTCCCAAGAAATGTATTGTCGCTTGAGAATCTTTTCGACTTGTAGTCCAGATTCAAAATAGCAACAAATCCCAATCCAGGAACTCGACTATGATGCATTCCTTGGTAAATATGGGGACTCTGGAACAACCAAAATTCATTAACTTAGAAACTTGTTGTTTAGAAGAATAGAAGCACACTTTCATGCAATTATTCAAGAAATATCAGGATGTATTCACATGTACTTATGAAGACTTGAAAACATATGACACCCGTATCATATAACACATTATTCCAATAAAGGATGATGTCAAAAAAATTCAGTAGAAGCTCAGAACAATTCTTCCTACTCTGGAATATTTGATCCAAAAGGAGTTGAAGAAGTTGCGATATGCCCAGATTATCTTTAAAGTTTGACATTCGACACGGGTTTCTAATCTAGTACGGGTAAGGAAGAAATATGGGGAAATCAGGTTGTGTCTGGACTTTCGAAATATGAATCGAGCTTTTGAAAAATAAAATTATCTTATTCCCCCCATGGAACAAATACTCCATCCCATATTTGGTTCACAATTTTTTTCTCTATTAGATGGGTTCTTTGGATACAATCAGGTTCTCGTAGCATAACCTGGCCAACTAAAGACCGCTTTCAGAACTAAGTGGGGAACATTCACATATCATAGAATTCCCTTTGGATCGATCAAGATAGGGACAAATTTCCAAAGGGAAATGGTAATAACATTCAATGGTCTAATCGTTCAAAGTGTGGTGATCTATCTCGATGAAATCACAATGTATTCCAAGAAAATAACCGGTCATCCACACCATATGAAACATAATTTTGAAAAATGCAGGAAGTAGGGTATCTCTTTGAATCCTGAGGAAAATGTCTTTGTTATTTCATAAGGGGTATAGACATCATTAAAGAAATCAACCCTCACTCATCCAAACAACATAGGTACATCCTCATGGCCACTTATTATTTCACATGATGGATAGAAGTTGTGCCGCTAACAAAGGTAAACGAAGAAGCAATAATTAACATTTTGGAACAACACATCATCACTAGGTTTGGAGCACCCACTACCCTTGTTTTTGACAATGATACATATTTCTCATCTTTGTAATTGAATGAGTTTTCTTTATAGAAAGGAATCATTATGAGATATGCAACTAACTATTAACCCCAAAGAAATGGCTTAGCTGATTCCACCAACAAAAATATAATATGTATCCTGAAGTGAACCATAGTATATCGACAAATAAACTGACATAATTCTTTATCTAACGCCCTATGGGAAGACAGGGTCACTCCAAAATCGTTCATAGGAACATCCCCATACTTTCTCGTTTATGAGAAAGAAGCCATCCTGGCCCCGAATATTTTCTTGCCTTCTTCAACTCACACAACAGTCACATGGGAGAAGTTTCCCTATCACCCAAAAAGGGATAAAAACCTTGATCAAACTAGAAGAATACAAAGATAAATCTAAGACAAAGTTTGATGCTCTCCAACAAACCATAAAATGGTGTGATCTAAAAATGAAGAAGACTTGAAATACTTGCAATTGTTTGCAATTAAATGTTATGTGTTTAAAGAAAATGGATCAGTTTGCAACACATAGATTAAAGGATTACTTATGAAAATTACACATAGACAACAGCATATTCAATGAACATAAGCACATAAACACAGCAATTGATAAAGGAGTTCACCCCTCTTATGGGCTACATCTCCTGGTCCAGCTTCCAATGGATCATTATTATTAATTGCTCAAAAAGTGCTCAAAAACATGTCTTACAATGCTCAAA
>SNQJ01S0005623.1:99113-115695 GCA_010110895.2 Picea sitchensis | reverse complement strand
ATGGATTTCGGCTATACGTATGCTCCTAACCTCATCCATCAGGGGGCATCTGTTATCACTGAAATTTCGTCCGCACATGGCAATAAGAACTTCGCATCGTCAAAACAACAATGAACTCATTCATGGCACTGAATTAATTTCACAGCATTCCAGAAGGGTCAGAAACTATACAAAGTAACAAAAAATTGAAGGGCGCTTTATAGTAGTTTGGTGTGCGTGCACATGCGCAGGACAAGAACGTACTCTTCGCGCATGCGCGCACGACGCGCGGCTGTCAGCACAATAATCCGTGCACCTACTAAACAGTGCATTTATTGCATTGGTCGGCCTCCCAACCGCTTACGGACCAACTCCCAATCTGATTTGACTCTCACATCCGAGCTGAATCTGCAGAGTCGGCGGGTCTAAGACCTAATTAAACCCTAAAGAGCCCCTTTTCACACTTTGAAGAGGTTACATAATCTCCCGGTGATCTGCTATAAAAATCCGTGAAGAACCATTGTTTTCGCAAGGAATTTCAAGTATTGTTATGCTGCTGAGATTGTCAAGGACTCATTCTTTGACGATAACACATCGGCAACATCTCTTTCTGTTGGGAGTTCTTTCACCATCATTCTCAGTTCTCTGCATTGTAAGGGAAGCAAGTTTGTGAGGGCCTCAGGAGCCTTCCTTTGGGGGAAGAAGGAACCACAGTTCTCTTCCTTCATCATGCTCTGATTTCATCAATTGACCAGCTCAAAACCATTGGTGAATCGGTCTTTGTTGTGTTTATTGTCTCTTTATCTGCATGTTCACAGTTTTAGTTAGTTTTTGTTTGATTCTTGTTTATAGTTTGTTTTGTTTCCTCTAACCTTTCCTTCCACAGCTATCATGCCCTGCAAGACCCAATAGGGCATGTAAGCACCCTCGATTTGCTCACCAGGTGACGAATTGGGTGCAAACACTCTCATTGCACGACTTTCCCCCTTTGACTCCCCATCATAATCACGATTGCTTTTTTGTTGAAGGAAATGTTAGTTTAGTTTTGGAGCTAATGGAAAAGACCAGAATTCATTTGGAGCCTAACTCTTGGATTAACAAAGATCACATTAATATCACCGCAAAACATTGCATTGATAGGGATCATTGTGTTATTTCCAATATAGCCTTGTGCATCAACAAGTGATCACATTTTCCCCACCGATATGGCCTCGCTTGCTACATCGATAAGTTATCATAGTTTTGATGTCAATACAACATTGTGCATCGACGAGAAATCATAGTTTTGGCACCAATGCAACCTTGCTACATCGACTAAGATCACAATGTTGGTGTTGATAGAGACAAGTATTAGTGAAGAAATACTCTTCTCACTGGTATCCTTAGAATCACAAATGAATGCCCATAATTAAACCCAAGTCATTTATCTTCTCAAATTCTTCCTCTGCAGAGTCAGTAAACACTAGATGCATTTTTTAATATTCATTTTTCAATACTAATGATTAATATGATTTCTTTTTCATATTCAACCATGACTCCTCCTCGAAAAATCTCACAAAGAGAAGACAAGTCTCCCATTGAAGAGGCCTTTGCAAGAAATATTGTACTAGAAGAAGAATACATCATCACCCCAGGACCTGTCTATGATGATACTAAGGGTGTTATTGATAAGGATACCTCACTCAAATGGGGTGAAGTCTATCATATGTTTAACAATAAAAAATTCCCTCAACTTCCAGAAGATTATCCTGACCTCAAAACATTCATAAACATCAGGAGGTATAAGTTATATAAATTTGCAGTGCATGCAACAATGTTTCCATACGCGGAGGCCATTTTATGGATCGTGAAGAACACTAATTTGGAGACTAGATTCATATTAAATTCTCATTCCACCCAATCACCTCCTTCCAAGCTTCGATAATTTCCTATTGTTATCATCTGGAGTTCAAAGAGAAGGAATTGGACACGAAGCTAATTAATAATTTCTTGCACAGCCCAAGAGAGCTCCCAAAGAGTTGGTGCAAGCCCGGAAAGGTATTCAAAACTAGTTCGTCCAAAGCATATCCTACTAATATACTCAAAATGCCATATCAATACACAATGGTAATGATATGCAGGTTGTACGGGGAGAATGATGCCCATAAGTTAAAAATAACATGGGTACCTCTCTTATACTATGTCGCAGACATCGATTAAACTTTCAAATGGGATGATATACAATCTTCATCCTTGGAGGAAGCACTCAAACTAGTTAAGAACACCACACCAGGGAGTTTTTGAGATTCCATATGTCTTCCTATCTCCTCGATATGATGTGCATATGTCACTCTTATCCTCATATGGGATGGTCCTAACAACCTAGTGACCCCCCAATCCACATCTATTACAAAATATTATGGGAGCATAAATATCATGTTGAGTATCAAAAGATATGTGACAACTTCCTATCCCCCTTGTGTCAACTCATATTTGGATCACTAACAATGTGCATGAAAAATAAAGAACGGGTCATTATTAAAAGGATAGGAGATTAGTATCTCTTGGAATATAATACCTACATCAAAATATATGGAGATACAAAGCTCCACACTTGCTTCCAAAATTCATCCCAGATAGATTAGTGTTGCAAGAAATTTCATTCCATACATTCATTCACAGAGTAGATGTAGCTTTGTATAGAGAAAATAAATTCATTTAGCCACCCCCCCCTCTGGGTTGGGTCATATTCATTTAAACACGTCAAGGAAGCGAAAACATAAGTGAATAAACTAGTGTCTTTCCACTTCAGTGAAGAAAGATTTCAGAGGCACTACCCTCTGGACATCGTCAACACCCACTACATTAACTATGAGTATAGATGGGAGCACACGAATGATATATGGGAAAAGGAAGAAATCCACTACCAATCTAGAGCATACCATGATGTAATTTTTAAATGGAGAGGCAACCCACTTGGCAGAATAGAAGGTGAACAACGAGATTGAGAGGCTCAAAATAAAATAGAAGAAGAGGCAGGAGAAAATGCAGTAGTAACAACAAAAACAATAACATCTGAGGAAGAAGGAGCTAAAGAAGAAAAGAAAATAAAAGAATAAGAAACTATTGAATCGAAAGAGAAGAGGAAGAGAAAAGAAGAAGAGGTCGAATAACAGAGACAAAAAGAAACAACAACAAAAGCAGAAGCAAAACAACTAAGAAAAAAGGAGAAACAAAGAAAAAAGAAACAAGAAGAATCTTAATGAAAGAAAAAAGAAGAAACCACACAATATTAAGAAAAAGAAAAAGAAATAGCAGAAGCAACAGTGGCTAACGCAGTAACAAAAGAAGTAGCAGAAGAGGAACAAAGGAAAAAGGATGAGGAAGAAAGGAACAATAGCGTAGATCCCATGGAAATGGATGTTTCTCGGTCATCAATTGACATCCCACTCATAGGGGGACATTTCCCATTAGGTGAGTTGGGATTGGGAGAATTCACACCATATAAGGATTAGAAGGTAGCCAAATTAAAAACCTTCATATTCAATAAGGCATCTTGTAAAATAATTTTGCAAAAAACCAGAAAGATCCTAATGGATGGAAATGATCCCTTATCAATAATGTCCAAGACTAATGTGAAAAAAAATGTTAGAGATGATCCACTTTCGATCAATTCAACTGGTTTTGCTTTCATATTAGCCTCAGATAAAAACCTAAAGGATTTAGTGCATGAAAACGAGGAGAAATATGAAAGAATAAAAACACTAGAATAATAGGTTTGGTGCAATAAAGGAGACAAGGAAAGCATCAAATAATTCAGGTTATGTGTTGAGGGAGTTAGGATAGAACTCCCTTAGCTGGTGATTGATATGTACACAAATTTGTAGGTCTTCCGGAAATTATTTTCACAAATTATGGTGCAACATAGAAGAGCCCAGGCCAAGAATATAAAGTTCTTCGCAATCACAGAAGGTATAAAAAAGATACAACGTTGGATTATTTAAAACCCATATGCATCGTTAGAATTACCACACATATCAGAATGGGAGAAAATACCAACTACTGTAACACCTCAGTTTTGATCCCTAAGAACTATAATGTATTATGTAAATGTGACTTAGGATGGTGAGCCGGTAAAGTTGGAAAGGGGTCGGAGTGCCTAGAAATGTAATGCATCTATATATATTAATAAAATACATCGTTGGTTGCAAGATAGACAAGAAAAAGAGATAGGGGGCTATGATTCCACAAGAGAGGGGGCTTAAGGGGATAAGTGTTTTTATTATATTTTATTTACCCATTTAGTTTTAATTGATAAAAGTGGTTACATGAGATTCTTGGAAGGAAGGCCATGTGGTTCTTGTTTTCATGTAATTATATAAACATCCCAGCTAAGCACCTCGCCTTGTTTTATGAAGTCACCATGGTTCCTTTTAGCTTATTTCATTTGCAACAGTTCCTCTCTTGTCGGCAGGTCTTCTTGTTCTCTTGTGACTTTTATCTTCTCCTGTATGGCTATTTATTTGGGAATAGGGGAGGCCTATATTCAAGTTTTTTTCTAGTGGTTTATTCTTGGTTCCTTGGCTCAAGAGCGAGCGCGTTCTTGAAGAGGAGGGGTCTCCTCTAGTATTTGTCTCCCCAATTCTCACCACAAATCATCTCTTATCTTTGGATCCTCCATGGCATTTCCTACTCTTTTTGAACCAGAGGGTTCTCCTCAAGCTGGCTTTGAATTTCCTATAGATTCTCACATTGATGGTGACAGGGATGCTCAGACTTGGGATTGTGGTGTCGCCCAACAATGGGACTGCATGGCGGATTGGCTCCAAGGGATTTTTTTCTCCTCCTTCGGGCATGATGAATTCGAAGAATGAACCTTCTTTATCGACCCAACCAACTCCATTAGTTGATGAACCAATTGTTTTTCCTCCCCCCAAGATTTTGACCTTGCCTTTGATGTACGTCGAGATGTTGCAGATGTCTAGTTCTGGGTTGCTTGCATGGAAGCAAAGTTTGACCTTCTGGCTGGTTTTCCATGTCGATGTGGGGTTTAATTTGATTTTGGTTCAATATCATTGTTTCCTCCTTCTAAGGAAGCGACCATATTGCTACCTTTCATCAATTTTTGGCGTCCTTTTGTGGATTTCGGTGACATCATCAAGACTGAAGGAGTAGTTCATGTTTCCTAGTTGTTATGATTAATGTTTCTATGTTGTTTTGGTCTCTCTTTGGTTGTGCTCTATCTCAATTTGAATGTCAGTTTTAGTATGTATATCTAGCTTTAGTTTTAGAGGATGTCTATGTAAGGTTGGGCTCAAGAACTGTACATCATGGACGTGTGATATATTTTGGGTGCGAGTATGGGATGGTTTCCACTTTTGGCAGCCCCAACCCTGTTTTTTGTACTTTTTGATCACTGATAATATAAGGCAGTACTGATTACTTTAAAAAAAATTATTTGGATCCTAAAATGGTGGAAAGATTCCAATTTCTGAGAAGAAAACTTGGTTGGTGCAGTTAGCTATAGGGGAAAAAAGGAAAATCAATGAGATGGTCAAGGCATGTCCAATGGAAATGAATGAAATGCACACAAAACTTGATTTGAATATCATACATTTGGGATCGTATGATTTCCTCATTGGCATGGATTGGTTGGACCAACATCATGTTGTTCTATACTTTTATAATAAGGCATTTACTTTCCTGGATGAGCAAGAAAATTTGAGAATAGTTCAAGTCATTCCAAGAGTTGTGACTATAAGATAAATTTTAGCTTTGCAATTGAAGAAAAGCTACAGGAAAGGATGTCAAGTATTTGTAGTGCACATGGAGGAGGCACCCGTGGATAAAGTGTCAAGTGTTGAAGATTGCATAGTACTAAAGGAATTCAAGGATGTATTTAAAGAGATATCGATATTACCACCGAAAAGAGATATCAATTTCTCTATAAATATGATGATGGGAGTAGCTCCTATATCCAAGACTCCTTATAGGATGAGTACGACAGAATTGAAGGAGTTGTAGATGCAACTTGAAGAGCTTTTGAAGAAGGGGTATACACGCACAAGTGTGTCACCTTGGAGTGCACCAGTATTGTTCGTGAAGAAGAAGGATGGTATGCTGAGAATTTGTATCGATTTCAGATAGTTGAACAAGGTAACGATGAAGAACAAGTATCATTTTCCAAGGATAGATGACATGTTTGATCAACTAAGGGGCACAAGGATATTTTCCAAGATTGACCTTAGATATGGTTATCACCAAGTGAGAATAAAAGAGGAAGACATCAACATGACTACCTTCAGAACAAGATATGGTCATTACAAGTTTACAGCGGTGCTATTTGGGTTTTCGAATAAACCGATTGTCTTCATGTGTTTATTGAATGGATTTTTTAGAAGTTATTTAGATAAGTTTGTCATTGTATTTTTGGATGACATACTTATTTACCCAAAGTCTGAAGAAGAGAACGAGCAACACTTGAGGATGTTGTTGTAGGTATTGAGGTAGCATCAAATTTATGCAAAGTTGAGCAAGTGTTCATTTTACCATAGGAATATTCATTACTTGGGTCATATAATTTCATGAGAATGAATAGTTGTGGACCTAGCGAAAATAAAATCCATTGAGAAATGGCCAATACCAAGAAATGTCATAGAAGTGAGATCCTTTATGGGACTAGCAGGGTACTACAAAAGGTTTATTGAAGGATTCTCATGTATTGTGCATCCAATCACATCCCTGCAAAAGAAAGGTGCACAATTTGAATGGACTTTGGATTGTTCAAGTATTTTTCAGCACTTTAAGAGTTTGTTGACAAGTGCTCCAATTTTGAGGATTGTTGATCCAGATGTATACTTTGTGGTGTGCATGGATGCATGCAAGGAAGGACTCAGTGGAGTCCTTAGTCAGAATGGACATGTGGTATGCTACGAATCAAGGAAGTTGAAAGAGCATGAAAGAATCTATGCTACTCATGATTTAGAATTGGAAGCTATAGTGCATGCTTTAAATTTGTGGTGGCAATACCTCATGGGTAAAAGATTTGAGCTAAGAACAAAACATTGTGGTATGAAATATTTTCTTGGACATCCAAGTTTAAATGTCAGACAAAGTATGTGGTTAGAGTTCCTAAGTGAGTATGACTTCAAAATAAATCATATCAGAGGAAAAGAGAACAAGGTGGATGACACGCTCAGCAGGAGGGTGCATGCGATGAATGTACAAGCATTAGCATGTACCAGACATATCTGTGAAACATAATTTTAGAAGTTTCCAAATCAGATCTGCGTTATGTGGACATAAAGGTGGCTTTACAATAGGGTACGTCACAACATAAATGTGAAGGTTATCAGTTGAGAGAGGATGGGATCCTCATGTATAGGCATCGAGTCTATGTGCCAAATGATCAGGAGTTGGAAAACCTACTATTGTCAAAGATGCATAAGGTTCCTTATGTTGGACATCCAAGTTACCAGAATACAATTGTCACAATTAAGAAGCAATATTATTGGTCGTTGATTTTATGGCTAGATGTCTCGAATGTCAGAAGGTCAAGCCCAAGCACAGACATCCAGCTAGATTACTATAGCCTTTTCCAATTCGTGAGTGGAAGTGGTAAGTTATAATGATGGATTTTATAACTAAGTTACGTAGGACTATCAAGCAACACGATTCTATTATGGTGGTGGTGGACAAGCTTACTAAATCTACCCATTTTATTCAAGTGAAGTCAATGCACAAGGAAGTCGACATTGTTGAGATATACATGTGAGAAATTGCTAAATTGCATGGTATGCCTAAGGAAATTGTGTCTGATAGAGATCCCAAGTTCACTTCAAATTTTTGGAAGGGATTATTCAAAGGAATTGGGACAAGTATGAACTTTAGCACAACATATCAGCCTGAGACAAATGGACAAACATAGAGGGTAAATAAGGTAATAGGAGATATGATAAGGGTGTATGTGATGGATAAGCCATCAAAATGGGAAGACTACTTACATTTGGTAGAGTGTTCTTACAACAATGGATATCAAGCATATTTAAAGATGAGTCCATTTGAAGCCCTGTATGGTAGAAGGTGCAACATACCTGTGAGTTGGGATAATCCAACAGACCACGTAGTAGTTGGGCTAGATCTGCTTAGGGAAATGGAAGAGCAGATGGTAAATATTGGGAAAAATCTAAAGGCTCCCCAAGACAGACATAAAATATACGTAGATAAAGGTAGAACCCACCGAGAATTTAAAGTGGGGGATCACGTATTCTTGAAAGTAAAAACAAGATGCAGTTCCTTGAAGTTGGGGAATTATTCTAAGTTAGCAGCACACTATTGTGGGCCATTTGAATTCCTAGAGAGGATTGGTCATGTCGCTTATATGCTTGCATTGCCTTCATCCTTGTGTATTCATAATTTTTTCCATGTGTCATTTCTTAAAAAGTATGTACATGATGCTAATCATGTCATTGATTGGAATGTGATTCAGGTGGAGCCAGAAGGAAATTTTTGAGTGTGACCGGTTTGCATATTGGACTGAAAATTCAAGAAGCTCTAGAATCGAGTCATGGAGTTGGTAAAGGTCCAATGGTCATGGTATGGTCCTAAGGATGCAACTTGGGAGCACGAGGATGTTATGTGGGCAAAGTATCCTCATCTTTTTTAAATTTTTTGAAGTTTTTAATGTATAAGTGTATATAATGCACTGAGGAAAGTGCATAAATAAGGAGGAGGGGAATGTAATACCCCTAATCTGAACCCCACTTGTAGTGCGTGATGTAATTTTCCATATAGGCTAGTGAGCCATTGGAAAAAAGTGTAATTGTAATGAACATATAGGCTGGTGATCCGTTTTGGTTTTGCGCGCACCTAAGTAGTGCACGAGGTTTGTAACCAAAGAAAAATGTGTGCACATTCCATGGTGTTGCGCGTACCTGAGCTAGTGTGTGTGGAATGTTCATCAAGGGAGGGTGCACATATTTCATAGTGTTGCATGCACTCAAGAAAGTGCGTGGGAATGAATGTAATGTATATATATGTATGTATATGATTTCAGGCTGGAGAGCCTGTGTAACTATTGGGATGGTGAGCTGGGATGCAAATAGTACAATGCACCTATCTTTGTAAAGTGTACCACACTCAAGTTAATAATAAAATAAGATTGATGCATGCAGGAAGACCAGACAAAAAGAGACAGGGGGTTGAACTCCACCGAAAAAGGGAAAAGGGGGGAATATTTTAATAATATTTATGAAAAGTGTAATCTTATAGATATATTATTTATACTAAGTTCCCAAGGGATGGGAATGAGTCACCAAGTGGATAAAGTTAGCTTTGAAGGTGACGAGTGTCTAGTTGAATGCATGCAATATATATTTTTGGCCTTAGTGTATTTTTTATTTTTATTTTTATTTTTTTTTGGGGGGGGGCGCAGGATAATCGATTATTCTTTGTTGATTCGAGGAATTTTCCTTTGCAAAGGAGTTTGTGTTGTGCATAATCATATTTTCTGGTATGTCCCTATGCTTGGGAAAATATGTGTGTTGTGAAAGAGGAGAGTTGTCAGGCTCGTGAGGATTTTCTCCAAGTGAGAGTTTGTTGGAAATTGTTCCCTGGTGCACTGGGAATTAGTTGCAGTTCTCTGAGACTTCTTGATCTGGTATGTTGCTAAATCCCTAGAAGGGAGGTGAGACAACTGAAGGGCCATGGAGCAGAGGAGGGGCACACTTCCTGGGGTGGGACAGGCATGTGGGGAATGAGGCCTTGGCTGTAGACTAGTTGCAACATTTGCCACCTTCGATTGAACAATTTCGCACTAGAAGTCCTTTTTCCTTGGTGGAGTTTAAGCCCCATCTCGGGGGTGACCTGTTGTTGAAAGATTATGAGAAACAAAGTCTATGGCTCAGAGGAACGTCAGATTCATGCATGTCGTTGGTAACTTTTCTAAAAGATAAGTGTTATTATGCATTTGTTTATTACTACATGTTCATTTACTTGTATTGGTTATGGTCTACCTCTTGTATGATAATGCATATAAACAATGGTTGTTATTCTATTTAATGTTGTTTATTCACTACAATGTGGTTAATCAGTTTAGTAGTTGTACATGTTGTGTATGTTAGTTGATAAGTAATTTTTGTTAAGATAGTCATGGTAAATGGTCAAGAGCTTCCTGAGTGAGGATTGGAGTATCGTGCACGCAGAAAGTGTTGTGTGCACAATTGTTGGATTCACTATCTGTGTAGGAAAGTAGTTTGTCAATGCAGGAAAGCGGGACCTCTCGGGGGGCGGGGACAGTATGGTTATGTAGACAATGGTATTCAGGTGCTCCATATTAGTATGTGCACAGTAGTGTTCACATGTTCAAAGTGGATTATACGCACAATAATGTTGGTGTGATCAACATGCTGGTGCGTACAGCTTTATTTTGTGTACTTCCATTGTTATAATATGTTTAATTAGGAAGGAGTGTGGTGCGGCAGGAACCAGTTTGGGTTGCGCGCATTTCCTCAAGTGTTTCCATACAATCTGAATGTTAACTGCTCATTAATTTTCTTGAGATAATGTTGCTCAGTAGTAAGTCAAGGACGTTACTTGAGATATCAGACCTGAAGTTGGGAGAGTTTGTGTGACAGGTCCCAACCTGAGTGGCTAGGGACGTTACATCTAACGTGGTCAACCATAGTCAAACATTGTCAACCATATTTAACCATAGTCAACCATAGGAAAACATGGTCAACCATATTCAACCATGGTCAACCATAGACAAATGTAGTCAACCATCGTCAAACATGTTAAAAAATGGTCAAACATGTTCTAACTTTCAAGCATAAGTAACCATTGTCAATCATATTCAACCATAAGAAAACATGGTCAACCATAGTTAAATATGGTCAACCACGGTCAAATGAGGTCTGCCATAGTCAAATATGATCAAACATGGTCAACAATAGTCAAATGTGGTCAACCATAATCAAATGTGGTCATTCATAGTCAACCATGGTCAAATGTGGTCAGTTGTAGTCAACCATAGTCAAACGTGGTTAACCATAATCGAATGTGATCAACCATGGTCAAACATATTCAACCATAGTCAGCCTTAGTAAAACATGGTCAACCATTCTCAGATATATTCATCCACCGTAAACCATTATAAAAAATGGTCAACCATGTTAAAACATATTCAACCATGGTTAACCATAGTCGAACATGGTTAACCACAATCAACCGTAGTTAAATGTGGGCTACCATTGTCAAACATTGTCAACCATATTCAAATGTGGTCAACCATAGTCAAACATGGTCAACCATAGTCAAACATGGTTATCCATGGTCAAACATAGTCAAACATGGTCAACTATGGTCAAACTATAACATCCCCACTATAATCCATAGTTTAATTAATGTCTAATGTAGATATAATGAAATGTGACCATGGCCAAGCGATGTAATATGCGAAATGTATTTCTAAATTTTAATAAATAAAATGTGATACCAGTTGTTGGGGGACATGGACAAATATGGGGGCTAAGTTTTCCGCAAGAGAGAGGAGTATCTAAGAGGGGTCAAAGGGGGAAATTATTTATGAGCATTAATTCAAAACTCAGATTTCTAAAATTTATTATTCATTGTGGACAACCTTGTATTTTCTGGTTGAGTGTATGAGAGCCCAATCATTAAACTCCTGTAAGACGGTGGGTGTAGAAAGTCACATCCCATAGTTATTGGGGAGCATGGAGCTGAAGTACAATCAACATTGGGTAGAGTGAGAAATCAACTTGCTTGGGGAAAAAAGAAATTCCTATGGCCAAGGAAGACAATTTTTGCATGAACAACAAGCAGGGAAGAGGGAAAAAGAATATTAGAGCTGGAGCAAGAAGGATGGGAGAATTCTAGAGCATGTTGAAGCATTTTTGGAGCGCTTTGGAGCGTTTTGGCGCTGAAGACTGAAGAACCAAGTTGTCAGGCCTGAATAGTGAACTCTTGTGTGAGTTGCACTGTAACAATAAGTGGTTATTGTTGTTTTTACTGGTAGTTTTCCTAGCTCAATGAGTTCCCTTGAATTCCAAGTAGAGAGATTCATGGTTACTTGTGCCAGAGAGACACTAATAAATGAATGGGACACCCAATGGATTGAGAGTAGTGAATGGGTACATTCCTTGGGTTGGGCAGGTCAAGAGGAAGAGAGATGAAGGAAATCGAAATAGTTGTAAGAGAGTGTTAGTGGGTTGTGGAAATATATGAGTTGTGAGTGGGTAGTGAGAGACACCCTTTTCTTGTGGATTTCTAGCCCTAGCTCAGGGGGCAACTTGTTGTTGAGATCTGGAACAACAATTATATGATTGGGTGGAACGTCTATACCAGGCAGTTGGTTGCAAAAATGTTTTAAAAAAGATTAGTGTTTATCTATTTTCTAAGTTAATTTACAAATTTTATTGATGTGCATTTTACTCTCCGAATGAGAATGGTTTATATGTTGTTGTAGATGAGTTTATTTGTTGTGCATTTCAGGCAATCCTTGTCCTCGACTACTTCATCAGATGAGAACAGAGACGAAGATATAATCGGCCCCACCGCATAAATGGAGGGCATTTCGGTAGTACTGAGAACCTTTCCTTCCACGAGAGCTTTTACTGGCTCAGCCTCCATATCCTCACAGCTATTTATCAGAATTCCGCGCGCTTCATGAAGTCGAGAGGAATGTTGGAGGAACCAATCAAATTGAATAGTATCAGATCTGTCTTGAACGGGGCTGGGCAGATCTCTCCCCGCAATCGGTGGAAGGCCCGGCACTTCAATAGGAAAATCAACGTCTTTGAATGAGCAGTCAATTTTTTGGACAAGTGTTGGAAGGTACAGCATGAGGCAGAGGAGAGAAGCCGAAGAAGTGAAGAATATGTAGGAAGGTATTTCTAATTTGGATGTGACATCGAACATGGTGGTGCAAAAAAAATCGGTGATGAAAGCGCAGACAGGAAACGAGGAGGATCTGAGAGCATCTTCCAATAATGTTTTTGTCTTCTCCATTAGTAGAGGTATGCGAATTAGGACATTCATCTCTGCATCATCCCCTTCAATCTCCACGTCAGGGAGCTCGATGAAGCGTATCCTATCCACAGCCGAAGACACCACGCGTTGCATATATGCGCTTTGGCGAGGAAAGGCCGTCATCCATTTGGGCATGATGAAGGTGACAGAGAAGCCATGGTGGACTGCCAGCCTCTTTGCAAACTCAACCAGTGGCATGAGATGGCCCATCTCAAGGGACGGAAAGATTGCTACATGCGGCCTATGGCTCTCCATTTATGCCAGTCGAGTAAAAGCAATTCACTTATATGTTAAGATTGGAAGGATTTGTTCTCTTCACATGTACTTAACACGGCAATAATATCGACGACCGCCAGAAAAAGGTATTAGATTTTTATTTTATTTTTACGCCGAAAGGCGTATATCTATTGACAATGGGCAGAATTAATCACCTTTTAATCATAAATTTCAATCCTAGGGTTGGCAATTGAAGATGCTGGCATATTCTTCGTCGTACTCTTTAATCAATGGATGAGATTTTAATAAATTAACTTCCGCTCATTTATAAAGATGTCCGTTTATGTGATTACTTTTTTACATTTACTAAATCAGATTAAAAAATTACTTGCTCACCACCAGATTGCCACGTTCAGTGATTAAGAGATAATCTATTAAGCTGACCACAATTTACTAAATTATTATTACTGGGCGGATACTTATGACCGCGTGGGTGTTGGATGCCGATTAAATTTTTTTACGCGCAGTGGGTTTAGGTTTGCAATTTACCGATCACCGATTTAGGTTTGCAATTTACCGATCACCGATTTAGGTTTTTGGCATTACGATTTACGTTTCTGAGCATTAACGATTTAAATTTCTGATCACCGTAAATGTTTCTGCCACGTTTAGGCTTACCAGTTTTAAGCCTTTCGGCTTCACCAGCAGCGAGTTAACGTCGCGGTTGTGCTAGTTATAATAGAGGTTGGCAATTTTGTTCCCTCGCCATGGACCATGGGGACGATGCTCCGGACGCTATAATTGGTTTAATCCATGGTGTTGGCTAAACGTTTTATTTTTTTGGTTTTTTTGGTCGGAATTAGGTCATGTAAATTTGGATAAAATAACTATTTTTTGTTATTTAAATTGTATTTTTAAATGCATAAATGAATTATACAAACTTAGCCACTCAAATGATTCAATCATTCATCACCCAATTTCGGGTAAAAGTAAATGGAAAATGTTGCCACAAAACAACTAAAAGGTAGAATGTTTAGATCACTCTTTTTTTTAATTTTTTTGGAGCCCTATTAATTTTTACTAAAATTGATTCAAAAATTGTTGGAACTCTATATTTGAGTGATTGAATCTATAAATTCAAGTGCCCCTAGAGTTTTGAAGGTACTGAATCCATTTATACATTCAAAAATGCAATTTAAACAACAAAACAATTTCACCAAAATTTATTTGGCTAGATTTTAGATTTTAGTGAAAAAATAAAAAAAATAAACTAATATTTAAACAACATACCTTTTTGATAAAAAAAAATAATCAACCTTAAACCCAACCTAATAAAATAATTAAAATTTAAATTATAACAATACCAATAATATGAAGGAGAGATGCAAAGCAGCAAAACCCTGCCTAAAAAGACTAAAAAAAATTAGCAAGGCCAAACATTGGGCAAAGGCCGTTAAAGGCCTGCATGTGCAAGTTCTTGGCGCATGATATGCGCTCCATGAATGCCGTGGAAATTGCCAAGCCAGAGGTGTTGCGAACATTCATGGAAAGCCAAGCCAGAGATGTTTCGAACATTCATTAAAGTTAATTTTAAAAATGCTTAAAACAGTAAAAAGTGGCATGCCATTCCAGATTCATACGTCAATGATTTCTTGATTTCTTTGACACGACAATTCATGGTGCGCAATTGGCTTCTGTTCAGAATTGGACCATTTGTTCCCGTGAAGTGTGATGTTTATACTTTTAAAGACACATTATTATATTATTGTAATGGTAAAGGATTTCTATTAGATAAAGCATATTATCTAATAATAGTATATATTGACTTGGCAATGCACGACTCTATAACGTATTTTCTTATGATATTAGGAAAAACATATTATTTAATTATTATATATATATATTGATTTGATAAAACATATTACCTAATTATTATATAATTATTATATATATTGATTATATAATTATTATATATATTGATTTGGCAATGCATGACTTACTCTATATACTTATTATATATATTGATTTGGCAATGTATGACTCTACAACATACGAGAAAAAAAAAGCTTATTATTTCATTATTATATATTATATATGGAAGTGGCCATGCATCTCGTTTTCTTTTTCCTTACATTGAAAAGCATTCAATTTGCATTTTACCTCATTATTATTATATATATTAAGGTGGCATTATTATTATATATATTAAGGTGGCAATGCATGACTTCACCTATTTTTTTTATTTTATTTTTTACATTGAAAAATATTAAATATTTTTTTTTTACATTAAAAAACATTCAATTTGCATATTATCTCATTATTATTATATATTGAGGTGGCAATGCACGAGTCACCCCAACCCACCCAATTCATTTTTTTTCCTTACATTGAAAAATATTAAATAATTGAAGATGCTTTGCTTTGCTTCTAAGCGATTCTATTTGCCAAGATAGCCCACGAGGTGTAAACTTCCATCATCATATTTAAGGCATTAATTGCTTAAGACACGAATAAAATATAATATATAATCTTCAAAAACTAAGTTGTAATATTATTCATAATCTCGTCTTTATATAAAGCATAACGAACTTTTTCACATAAAGTGCATATGTAGATATATTGTTGAATAGTTTTTAAGGATTAGAGATACGTCTCAGTGAACGGGAGATGAACTTTTTCACTTAAAGTGCATATGTAGATATATTCTTTAATAGTTTTCAAGGATTAGAGATACACCTCAATGAATGGGAGATGTAGATAGGTAGTACACAAGCATCAACCTGCATTCAATTCACATGTATGTGATTTGTTGCTACCACCAATGTCATTGTTCAACATGGAACAATTGTGAATCTTTGTGTAGCTCATACAAGGTGAGGTGAGTATAGGGTTTGCTGATTATTTTTGTAGAAGGTTGTCACGGTGGTTCTAGTTCATTCAATAACAAAGTTAGCAACACCCTCACTAGTAGCCTTTAAGCTTACGCTTCTTCACTATGTGGAAGACTAGTTGAGGTGGAAATTAGGAAGAAATGCATGGAAACAAGAATTAAACAAATGCAAATACGTCTCCTACAGAGTTATTTGTGTATGAAGGTCTCGACATGAGTATTTTACATAGTTTTCTGCATATGAACGCGAAGAAGAGGTCTCGACATGAGTGTCTCACCATGAAAAAGAAATCAGAAATAGAAAGAACGCATATTCCAAAGCCTTTTGAGGGTTCAGAAGGATTTTGTTCATGCACCCGTCCAAATTAAGGCTTACTTCCACCTACTGACAACTCCCCTTCCAACAATCCTAAGTATTGTAACATATAACACTTACCCTCTTCTTGAGCTTCTCCTGTACATTTCAAAATG
>SNQJ01S0005623.1:73733-85308 GCA_010110895.2 Picea sitchensis | reverse complement strand
GGCTTACCAAGGAGCATAGTTTCGGATCGAGACACCAAGTTCGTGGGACACTTCTGGAGAACCTTATGGAAAAAGCTGGGAATAAACTTGTCGTTCAGTTCAACTTATCATCCTCAGACGAATGGACAGACATAAGTTGTGAACAGGAGTTTGGGAGACTTGCTGAGGAGTTTGGTGACTGAACATCACAGCCAGTGGGACAACATTCTGCCACAGGCAGAATTTTCCTACAATGATTCGCTTAACAGGAGAACAGGGCAGAGTCCATTTCAAATTGTTTATGGGATGCAACCAAGAGGAGTTTCTGAATTGAGAGATTCAGAACAAACTATAACTAGGAGTGCTAGTGCATAATATTTTGCAGAAGCAATGAAGGAACTTCATAGCCAGGTGAAGAAGCGATTGCAGAACTCGAGCCAAGAGTATAAGTGCAGAGCAGATGAACACAAGCGACAACTTCAGTTCGAAGTTGGTGATTTGATTCTTTCACACTTAAGGAAGGAAAGGTTCCCAAGGGGGACATATAATAAACTAAAAATGAAGAAAATTGGACCGTGCAAGATCATAAGGAAATTTGGGGCAAATGCTTATGAGATTGAATTACCTGAGGGGATCGGAATTTCACTGATATTCAATGTCTCAGATTTGTACCCTTACAAGGATGAAGAGGTAGGAGCAGACAATGAACAACCAGAGGTCCAGTGGACTAAAAAGATGCCATTTGTAGAGAAACCACAGATGGAAAGCATACTAGACAAGAGAGCCAGTAGGAGGACCAGGAGAAAGGAATATTTTGAATATTTGATCAAATGGAAGGGACATCCAGTTGAATATGCCAGCTAGGAAAATGAAACAAAGATTAAAAAGCATGGGCAAACCGTGTGAGAACTCATAGACAAGAGCCCATGAAAATTTTCAGGAGAGGGAGTATGATGAAGGAGCATTGCTAACATTAAGCAAGCGTGGAGGCAGAAGACAGTTGGGACAAGCGCCAACGCATTTCAGCACGTTGCAAAAGTGTTTTGAGATGTTTTGAAATAATGTGTGGATATTAATGAAATAATTAAAAGGAGGCGCACTTGTAGATTGTAAACAGATCATGAGCGATTCGCTCTCATCTGTAGTAGGTGGAGGCATTTATTATAGTTAATGTGAGTAGGTAGCTTTGAATTTCAGATTAAACAGATTTAGGAGCCGAAGGGAAAATGGATATAGACACCCTCACTTGCATCATTGTAACAATTATTATCAATCGAAGAGAGCATAGGAGAGCAGAAGCAGAGAGCTGTGTAGAGTAAAATCCATGTACAGAGGTTCTGGATTAATACAAAGATCTTTAGTTCAGACTCATGGTGTTAAATTTCTTTCTGTGTGTATATGTTGATTGATATATGCTAGTTCACTCTCTGTTATGCATTTCTTATATGCTTTGAATGTATGGTTTCTTGTTAAATGTCTGAAATCTAAGAGAGGAAGAGTAAGGAATGAGTTTCAATTGTTTCTCTATCTGAGCAAGAGTTCCTGCAGGGAGTGCAGTGAAATCGTCCGCAAGGAGTGCGTTGACAAGAGTTCAGATTTTCATCTCTGAAATCTCAGGAGAGATAACGCTTTTCTCATTTCCCGCAGAAGTGCAGGTGGAGCACAGAAGCCATGCAAGGTGTGTGCAGGCTGGTTATAAGTTTAGAACTTATCAACCTAGGAAAGAATTGAAAGACTGTTGTTGCAGAGAGTGCGCAGAGTCGAAGAATTGAAATACTTGGAAGTATTTGAAGGGTTGCCGCAAGGAGTGCGTGCAGGAGTCTTTTTGAAGACTCGAGTTTGTGATAAAAGCTCAGAAGGGTTAGTGCCTTGGAAGTGTTCAAAGGGAGGTGCAACAAAGTTACTTTGTAGGAAGAGAAGTTCTGGCAAAGAATACTTTGTGCATCTTGCAGGAGTTGTTATAGAAAGGAACATACGGTCGGAATTCTCCGTGGAGAATTCGTGAAGTTCCGAGAACTATCAGATCTTGCAGAGGAGCAAGGAGAGTTACTGTGAGTATTTTTTCTAAGTTTAAGCTCAGGAGAAATAGGGCCGTAGGATCCAAGCGACGAGGGCTGTTGGATTCACTCGCGAATACTCATTTCAGAGTTCGAAGGTTTGAAGGGACAGAGAAATCAGTGTAAAAAAAAAAATAGATAAAGTTCCTGCAAGGAGTGCAGTGAAGTGTCCGCAAGGAGTGCGTTGATAAATACTCTGAGTTTATCTCTAAAAGATCAGGAGGGATATTGTTGTTCTCATTCTCGCAGAAGTGCAGGTGAAGCACAGAAGTCATGCAAGGTGTGTGCAGGCTGGTTGAAAGCTCATAACTTATCAACCAAGGGGTGAGTCGAAGGACTGCTGTTGCAGAAAAGTGCACAGAGTCGAGAGAATTCAAATACTCAAAAGTATTTGAGGGATTGCCACAAGGAGTGCGTGCATGAGTATTTTTGAAGACTCGAAATTGCTAAGAAATCTCAGAAGGGGTAGCGCCGTTGAATTATTCAAAGGAGGACAAGGTCAAACTACTTCGAAGGGAGACAAGGGTCGAAGTCATCCAGCAGAAGTTAAGTTCCAGTGGAAGAACCTTGGTTTATTTCGAAAGAGTTATCAAGGAGCAACGAGCGGTTGAAATTCTCTGTGGGGAATTCCCAAAATCACGAGGATCGTAAGATCCAGGGAAGTTACAGGGTGGTTAGAGGCAGGCAAGCTTTCCACTCTAGGATCCAGAATCAACGTGGAACGTTGATTGTGATTTGTAAAAGCCGTCAGATCATTTTGACATTTCAGGGATCCTAGCGACGAGGAGTCGAGTGCAGTGGAACAAAAGTCCCGAAGTCACGAGTTGTGATAGGAAGTGACGTGGAGTTCAGGATTTCGGCACTTCAGGTGTCATGAAATGGAGAAGGCAGCGCTTTGGGAGAGAAAGTCTTGAAATCCCGAAAGACAGGAAGAGTGACAGGTGGCAGGAGTCTACGTCAAAGGTAGAAAACCACAAGGACGACAGGTGGCATGTCTTCGTCAATGGGCGGAGTCAAACCTTGTGGACCGTTTTTGGGTTTGGAGGTCGAAGGACGGAGAGCCTTTCATCTGGATTCGCCAAATTGTGAATTCCGAAATCCCAATGAAGTGAGAAGCCCATTGAAAATTCAACCTTTGCCGAGTGCATCGGAGTTTGGCAATTCGGGTTTCGGAGGTTGTAAGGACATGAACCCTTGACATCAGGGATCACGAAATCGCGAAACTCGAAGTCCCGAAGTTGTGAAGGGCGCGATCCTATTTCGGATAAGGATATTTGGGTTGATGCTTCGTGTTTGATCACGCGAGCACACACATAAGGACCTGTGGATACACTGTTGTGTGTGAAGGGTATTTCCCGAAGGTCAAACAAAGAGTCAATTAGACTCAAAGGGCAGAATTTGATCTGAGGGTTTGGGGGTTTGCGTTAGTTGTGGTATCAGAGCTTGACTATGTTTGTATATTTCAGACAGAGGAAGTGAGAAGTCAAAAGAGTACTCTGGTACACATCATTGTGGTATCATAAGAGCACAGAAAGAGTCTTTGCTTTCTGTAGCAGAGAAAGAAAAAAAATATTTCTCAGCCATGCCGCCGAGAAGGAGAGATAGGCCAATGCCTGATCCAGAAGTGGAAAGGGAAATGCACGAACTACGTGCTAGGCTTGATGCCATGGAGATAGCACAGAGGTGCACAGTCGACACTGGGGATATCAGTGAGGCTGATAGTGAAAATGAAGCTGGACATGAAGGAGAAGAAGTCGCAGCCAAAGATGCAGCAGATGAACGCATATTTAGGGCTATTGCAAGGATAGGTGCCAGGGAAAAAATGGAGATTCCCATGTATGAGGGGAACCTAGACGTTGAAGAGATTATAGACTAGATTAGAGCTTTGGATAAATATTTTGACTATGAGGATGTCGAGGAAGACAAGAAGGTCAAACATGTTGTCACAAGACTTAAAGGGCATGCAGCATTATGGTGGGATGAACTGCAGGCTGACAGATGCTGCAAAGGCAAGCAAAAAATTAAAATTTGGGATAGAATGGTTGCAAAGATGAAATCCAAATTCATACCCGAGGATTATCAAATTACTCTGTTTCAGAGAATGCAGAATTTGAGATAGAAGATGATGTCAGTGAAGGAATACACTGAAGAATTCTACAAACTAAACATCAGAGCAGGTCATCGAGAAAGTGATGATAAAAAGGTTTCCAGGTACATGAATGGTCTGAGATATGAAATCCAAGATGAGATGAGCATGATGATCATTCAAAATGTAGAAGATGCTTATCAGATGGCTCTGAAAGCTAAAGAGAAGTTGAGCCGGAAGCAAGGTCAAAGAAGTCGAGGCATAATTCAAACCAGAGGCAAAGCAGTTGCCCAAGATAGAACTCAGATACCTCAAGAAGAGGGAAAGAAACCTCAAACTCAGCATGAAAGAGGTGGAAGCTCACAGAGGGGACAGTATGATGATAGAAATACTTTTCCTCGAACCAGAGGAAGAGGAAGAGGCCGAGGAGGCGAAGTAAAATGATTTAACTGTGGAAAAAATGGACACAAATCCTATGAATGTCCAGACAGAAAGAAAGAAGGAGGTGAAACTCACATTGTCGAAGCACAAGGACAGAATGTTGAGGCAGAAGATGCTGAGGGCGGAAAATCACTGATGATGAGAAAATTTCTCTTGAAGCCAGAGAAAGAGGCGGAGAATCCAGCCGAAAGGAACAAACTTCTTCAGACTGCTTGCAAGACCAAAGACAGGGTATGCAAAGTCATCGTGGACAGTGGTAGCACAAAAAATCTCATTTCTACAGATATGGTAGAAAAGCTGGAGCTAGAGACTATCGTACATCCAAGCCCATATAGAGTTTCATGGCTACAGAAAGGACATTAGGTAAATGTCACTAAACAATGTTTAGTTGAATTTAAAATATGAGGATATAAGGATGAAATATTATGTGATGTCATTCCCATGGATGTTTTTCATCTATTGCTGGGTAGACCATGGAAATATGACATGAATGTGATTCATGATGGGAGAAAGAACACATACACCCTGGAGAAGAATGGGAGAACTCACATGTTGTTTCCGATTAAGGATAAAGAAATGAAACCAGAGGTGAGAAAAACTGTACTTCTCATGAGTGGGAAGGAACTTCTTAAGGAGGTTAAGAAGAAGGAAGATACACAATTCATTGTGGTCAAGAAGCCTAGAATTGTTTTAACTGGTACAAGAGTGGATGATTTACTAGAGGAAATCCAGAAGTTGCTGGAAGAGTTCGCTGATATAGTAGTGGACGAACTACCTCGTTTTTTGCCACCAATCAGGAGTATAAGTCATCACATTGATCTTATTCCTGGAGCTAGTTTACCAAACAAAGAAGCGTACAGATTGACGCCGCAGGAGAATGAAGAGGTCAAGAGACAAGTCCAGGACTTAATGGACAAAGGGTTGATTCGAGAAAGCTTGAGTCCATGCGTTGTTCCAACAATGCTCAGCCCAAAGAAAGATGGAGGCTGGAGGATGTGCACAGACTCAAGGGAAATCAACAAGATTACCATCAGATATAGATTTCCTTTGCCAAGGATGGATGATTTGATGGATTTCTTGAGTAGGGCAATTTTTTTTTCAAAGATTGAATTGAAAAACGGATATCATCAAATTCGTATGACAGAAGGTGATGAAAGGAAGACAACATTCAAGACGAATGAAGGGCTATATGAATGGCTTGTTATGCTATTTGTCTTAACAAATGCGCCTAGTACTTTCATGAGGTTGATGAACGAAGTCCTAAAGGATTTCATAGGAAAATTCGTCATCGTATATCTTGACGATATATTGATTTTCAGTAGAATAGAAACCGAACACTTGAAGCACTTAGCTACAGTGATGAGGAGATTACAGCAAGAGAAGTTGCTGATAAATATGAAGAAATCATCATTTATGAGGACATAACTCATTTACTTGGGTTTTGTTATCTCTACAAATGAGATGAAAATTGATCCAGAGAAGGTGGATGCGATTAAGAATTGGCCATCACTGAAAGGTGTGTTTGAAGTTCGAAGCTTCCATGGATTAGCTAGTTTCTACAGGAAATTTATCATAAATTTTAGTGGGATTAACGCATCGATGATGGATACGGTGAAGAAAAGGCACAAAGATTTTCACTGTACAGAGGAAACAGAGAAAAGTTTCAATCTGTTGAAGAGGAAGATTACTGAACAACCAATTCTGGTGTTGCTGGATTTCAGTAAGACGTTTCAGGTCAAGTGTGATGCTAGTGGATTTGCAATTGGAGCGGTCTTCGGCCAAGATGACAGACCGATTGCATACTTCAGTGAAAAATTGAATGAAGCAAAGGTTAAGTACTCAATGTATGACAAGGAATTTTATGCAGTCATACAAGCACTGAAGAAGTGGAGACATTAATTGGTTCCTAAAGAGTTTTTTTTGTACAACGATAATCATGCCTTACAATTCGTGACTCAATAGGAAAAGTTGAACCAGAAGCATGCAAAATGGGTTGAATACATGCAAAATTTTACTTTTGTGATTAATCATATTTCTGGAACTGCTAACAAAGTTGTTGATGCTTTAAGCAGGAAATGTTTGCTTATGCAGGAGTTCAGAGTCAAAACATTGGGTTTTGATAATCTCAAAGATATGTACAGAGATGATCCATATTTTAAAGAGGCGTATGAGGTGTCTGAGAATCCAATTCTGAGGGATAGAAGCCAATGGACCGAATATATGATCCAGGATGGATTATTATTCAGGGGAAATCAGTTATGTATTCCAAAATGCTCCATGAGGGAGAATCTGCTAAAGGAAAAACATAGTGGGGTATTGGCCAGACACTTCGGTCATGATAAGACGTTCTCAAAACTAAGTGGCTCATATTTTTGGCCAGGAATGAGGACAGATGTCAAAATATTTGTGGACAGATGTAGAATTTGTCATCACACAAAGGGAAAAAGGCAGAACATAGGGTTATACCAGCCATTACCCATACCTGAGAGGCCGTGGGATGTGGTGAGCATGGATTTTATATTGGGGCTGCCAAGGACGCAAAGAGGTTGTGATTCAATCTTTTTGGTAGTCGATAGATTTTCCAAAATGGCACATTTTATACCATGTCAGAAAACCAGCGACGCAACTCATATTACGAACCTGTTTTTCAAAGAAGTCGTCAGACTTCACGGCTTGCCAAGGAGTATATTTTTAGATCGAGACACCAAGTTCATAGGACATTTCTGGAGGACTTTATGGAAGAAGTTGGGGACAAGTTTGTCATTTATCTCACCGTATCATCCTCAGACGGATGGGCAAACAAAAGTTGTGAACAAGAGCTTGGGAGATTTGTTGAGGAGCCTAGTGACTGAACACCACAGTCAGTGGGATCACATTCTTCCACAGACAGAATTTTCTTATAATGATTCGATCAATAGAAGCACAGGGCAGAGTCCATTTCAGATTGTTTATGGAATGCATCCAAGGGGAGTTTTTGAATTGAAGGATTCAGAACAGAATGAAACTAGAAGTGCTAGTGCAGAGAATTTTGCATAAGCAATGAAGGAACTTCACAGCCAAGTGAGGGAACGTTTGCAAAATTCGAGTCAAGAATACAAGCGCAGAGTAGATCAACACAGGCGAGAACTTCAGTTTGAAGTTGGTGATCTAATTCTTGCACATCTGAGGAAAGAAAGGTTCCCAAGGGGAACATATAACAAACTGAAAATGAAGAAGATTGGACCATGTAGAGTCATGAAAAATTTTGGGGCAAACACATATGAGATTGAATTACCCAATGGGATCGGAATTTCACCGATATTCAACATCTCAGATTTGTACCCTTACAGAGCTGAAGAATCAGGAGAAGAGAATGAACAGACAGAGGTTCATTGGACTAAACAAATGCTTATAGCTGAAAAGCCACAGATGGAAAGTATACTTGACAAGAGAGTCAGCAGAAGGACCAAGAGAAAAGAGTATTTTGAATACTTGGTCAAATGGAAGGGACATCCAGTTGAAGATGCCAGCTGGGAAAATGAAACAGAAATTCATAAGCATGGATAGACCATGCAAGAGCTCATGAACAGGAGTCCATGAAAATTTTCAAGCGAGGGAGTATGATGCAGGAGCATCGCCAGCAGCAAGAGAGCGCGAAGGCGGAAGACATCTGGGACAAGCACCAACACATTTCAGCACGTTGCAAAAGTGTTTTGGAATGTTTTAAAATAAATGCACAGATATTAATGTAATAGTTAAAGAGAGGCGCACTTGCATATTGTAAACAGATCATGAGCGATTCGCTCTCATCTGTAGTAGGTAGAGGCATTTATGCCCAGTTAATGAAAGTAGGTAGATTTAAATTCAAGATTAGACAGTTTAGGAGCGTAGGAGGGAAAACCAACTATAGACACCCTCACCTTTGTATCATTGTAACATTAGAGAGAGCATTGTATCATTAGCATAGAGTAGAGAGAAGAGGAGAGTTGTAGAAGAAGAGTTGTAGAGAAGAACACATGTACAAAAGTTCTGAATTAATTTATGAAGTTTTGATTCAGATTCATGGTGTTATGATGCTTTATGTGTATACATACTGAATGGTATGCTCATGGTTGTTTATTCTCTTTGTTATGCATTTTCTTTAATATTGTTTGAATGTATGATTTCATATTGAATGCTTGAAGTCTGAGAGAGAGAGGAAATGAGTTTCAATTGTTTCTCATCCTGAGTGAGAAGTTCCTGCAAGGAGTGCAGTGAAGTGTTCGCAAGGAGTGCGTTGATAAAGACTCATAGTTTATCTCTAAAAGCTCAGGAGGGATACTGTTGTTCTCATTCTCGCAGAAGTGCATGTGAAGCACAGAAGCCGTGCAAGGTGTGCGCAGGCTAGTTGAAAGCTCATAACTTATCAACCAAGGGGTGAGTCAAAGGATTGTTCTTGCGGAAAATTGCACAGAGTCGAGAGAATTCAAATACTCAAAAGTATTTGAGGGATTGTCGCAAGGAGTGCGTGCAGGAGTCTTTTTGAAGACTCAAAATTGCTAAGAAATCTCAGAAGGGGTAGCGTCGTTGAATTATTCAAAGGAGGACAAGGTCAAACTACTTCGAAGGGAGATAAGGGTCGAAGTCATCCAACAGAAGTTAATTTCCAGTGGAAGAACCTTGGTTTATTTCGCAGGAGTTATCAAGGAGCAACGAGCGGTTGAAATTATCTGTGGGGAATTCCCAAAATCACGAGGACCGTATGATCCAGGGAAGTTACAGGGTGGTTAGAGGCAGGCAAGCTTTCCACTCTAGGATCCAGAATCAACGTGGACCATTGATTGTGATTTGTACAAGCCGTCTGATCATTTCGACATTTCGGGGATCCTAGCAACGAGGAGTCGAGTGCAGTGGAACAAAAGTCCCGAAGTCGTGAGTTGTGATAAGAAGTGACGTAGAGTTCAGGATTTCAGCACTTCGGGTGTCGAGAAACAGAGAAGGCAATGCTTTGGGAGAGAAATTCCCAAAAGAATGAAAGCCGGGAAGAGTGACAGGTGGCAGGTGTCTACGTCAAAGGTAGAAAACCGCAAGGACGACAGGTGGCGTGTCTTCGTCAATTGGCAGAGTCAAACCTTGTGGACCGTTTCGGGGTTTGGAGGTCAAAGGACGGAGAGCCTTGCATCTGGATTTGCAAAATCGTGAAGTCTGAAATCTCGATGAAGTGAGAAGCCCATTGAAAATTCAACCTTTGCCGAGTGCATCGGAGTTCGGAAATTCGGGTTTCGGAGGTTGTAAGGACAGGAACCCTTGACATTAGGGATTGCAAAATCACGAAACCGGAAGTCCCGAAGTTGCGAAGGGAGCGATCCTATTTCAGATAAGGAGATTTGGGTTGATGCTTCGTGTTTGATCACGCGGACACACCCATAAGGACCTATGGATACACTGTTGTGTCTGAAGGATATTTCCCGAAGGGGAAACAAAGATTCAATTACACTCAAAGGGCAGATTAGAACGATCCTGTGCGGACTCTGACCCTAGGGTTTGGGGGTCTGCATCACGAAGGGTCTCGACACTCCAAGTTGCAATCCCCGAAATGGAGCTTAGATTTGTGCTAGCTCCTCTCTCTCATATGACCATCGGCGGTGAGCACAACCTACACCAAAAGGCATTTTGCATTTCGTGAACTTATGAACTTCATCGAGTGATTAGGGGATCAAATTTTGCTCAATTTTCAAATTGCTCGGAATGCGACGAAAACAGTGCCATTACGTCCGTCTCGTCTTCCTGATTCCGACGGTATATTTACTTTCTCAAACGGAGTCCGTATGGAGAAGATATCGCGATCTGTTCACCAAGCCAAATAGAGAAAATTTTTGATGCTGACTGTACCTATCTGTACAGTCCGTATAGTGATGTGGCAGGGTCATACCATCCGTATGATGACGTGTCAGGTGGATGACATGGCACACATTCATTGGTTGTTGGTTGTCGAATGGGAAGATGACACGTGTCATTGGTGGTCAATGATGTGAGGACACGTGGCCCAATCCATTGGCGCCACGTGGCCCAATCCATTGNTGTAAAATGGTATGGGGAGTCCGCGGGGTTCGACCCCCGGACCTCCCCCACTGAGCAACGTTCCAACGAACCTCCGCTAACCAACATTCCGACCATTGTTCCTTGTCATATATGTCAATGTGATTCTATTTAAGTTTGACTGTTGTGTTAAATGGAAAGGGGGGCGGGCCGGGGACTAGCCCCGACCCGTGGTTTCATTGCACACCATATAACCGTGTTATAACATGTTTGCGCGCGGATATATATAACATAGTTTGTAACCATATATTTAAATGTGGCGTGGTTATAACATATGCGCACGGGTTTTGATATGGCCCACAGTTCTTTTATATATATTACATGTGACCCCGAGTTGGAGCGCGGGAGTCGGTTGACACGGTTTTCAAACGTTTAAACCACCTTTTATCTAAGCGCGAGGTCACATGGACATATGCCGAGGCGGTTAGGGGCTGGCGCGCCCTTAACCATTCTACGGTTTGCACCGTTGGCGCGGTTGCACCCGGTGCTGGGTTTTCACGCTTTAAAATGCATGTGAGCCAGGTTCAATCGAGAAGGGTGTGAATTGTAGAACTAGAGACAGCGAGCTTGGAGAAAGAGACTTCTAGGAGGCCTATCTTTCTCATTTTTCGACCGATTGAGGTGCCGAAAGATCCTAGACAGGGGTTTTGGGACGCTGGGAAGCCATTGGAGCAGTCGGTTTGTCAGTTTGAGCATTGTAAGACATTTTTTTGAGAACTTTTTGAGAAATTAATAATAATGATCCATTGGAAGTTGGACCAGGAGATGTAGCCCATAAGAGGGGTGAACTCCTTTATCAATTGTTGTGTTTATGTGCTGATGTTCAATGTTTATGTTGTTGTCTATGTGTATTTTGCATAAGTAATCCTTAATTTATGTGTTGCAAACTGATCCATTTGCTTTAAACACATAACATTTAACTTGCAATAAATTTCAAGTTTTTTTTTCAAGTCTT
>SNQJ01S0005623.1:48057-73683 GCA_010110895.2 Picea sitchensis | reverse complement strand
AAGCCATTGGAGCAGTCAGTTTGTCAGTTTGAGCATTGTAAGACATGTTTTTGAGCACTTTTTGAGCAATTAATAATAATGATCCATTGGAAGTTGGACCAGGAGATGTAGCCCATAAGAGGGGTGAACTCCTTTATCAATTGCTGTGTTTATGTGCTGATGTTCAATGTTTATGCTGTTGTCTATGTGTATTTTGCATAAGTAATCCTTAATTTATGTGTTGCAAACTGATCCATTTGCTTTAAACACATAACATTTAACTTGCAATAAATTTCAAGTTTTTTTTTCAAGTCTTCTTCAATTTTAGATCATCGAGCCTGATCACCGATCGAGATATCCAATGATCTGACGGTCCAGTTATCATCGTGATCTCACGTTTTGGGATTTCTCTTGTGAGTCTCCTTGACTCCTTGACTCCCGGTACTCGAAACTCCGAAATGGAGCCAGATTAACGTTCCACCATCTGTGGTGATCGGACAACTCTCCTCTGCCCTGGTACTCGAGCCTTCGGGACTTTGAATCTGAAACTCATGAAACAAGAAATCATGAAGTGATTTCATTCTTGCGTCACTCAATGACGTGTCAAGAGCCGAGTGGCTGCCATGTGTCACTCACAATTATGATTTCCAGTGGCCTGAAAAGTCGAAACAATTTGACACTTGTCCTTATATGCTCATTCCACGTGTCTTTGCTGTCGTAAGTTGCCACCTGTCCTTGCTGACATTGTCTGTCATGATCTACCTCCTAGATCTGACAGCCCAGATTTGTCTTCAATCCAACGACTGAGATTATATCATGATTTCGCATATTGCGAGTTTGAGAGGTTAGGAGCCTCCTTCCTTTGACCTTTCAGTCAACGAAATGCCAATCGCTTTCCATGTGTCCTCTGCATCCAACGTTCCACAACATACCTCGATCTAAGGGTTCAGATCAACCCTCAATCTGACAGCTCGGATCATTTCGGGATATCGCATATCGCGAGTTCCCACACCATGCTCTGTTGACTCCTCCAATGTGCAAGTTGGCGAAATTCCAATCGCTTTCCACATTTCCTATGACTCCAACGGCCAGGATTGTTATTGCGATTTCGCATATCGCGAGTTTGAGGGGTTAGAGAACCTCTTTCCTTTGGATTTATTGATCTGCGAAACTCTGAAATGAAACCTTTGTCGCGCTCCGACTGTTTGCCACGTGTCCTTCTTGGATCAACGGTCCTCCTTCTTTCAGGACTTTCTAAGCCTGCTTCATCTTGTACTTAAAGATCATGCTCCTTCTTCTTGATCCGACGATGGTCGGTCTTCGCACTCAAATCTGATGCCTGAGATCTGTTCTACTCTTATGTGCGCTCCTCCAATCTTAATTCGGATCTGGCGGTCATCGAGAATTCTGAATGGGATCCAACGATCACTATTGCTCCTCCTCCTGAGCTTACATTGCTGATCTTGGCACTCCATCATTGTTATTGTGCTACTGATCATGATCTTTGCCATCAATGACAAACACACATACTCTGTCTTTATCTGAAAAACATGCCAACATAATCATCATCATCATTAATTAAATCATTATTTTAATTTATAAAAAAAAGATAGAATTTGAAAACAATTTCTATTAGGATTGAAATTTGGAAACACTTTTTACATGCATTTTTCTAATTTATAAAAAAAAAATGGAATTTGAAAATAATTTCAATTAGGATTGAAATTTGAAAACACTTTTTACATCTATTTTGAGAGGTTTACATGAAAATTTATTTTTTTTAAACAATTTGTTTAATTTTTATGATGGTACATATTTAATTGTCTATCATGACTATTTTAATTATCATAATTTATGATTGATGAGAAACACAATTAAAACATATTAATAAATATATTATTTAAAAAACAACAACACACTAAATATGTAAACATCTACATATTAAAAAAATATATATTTATTAATATGTTTTAATTGTGTTTCTCATCAATCATAAATTAAAAAAACAACAACACACTAAATATGCAAACATCTACATATTAAAAAAAAAACTATGCAAAGATCTAGATATTAAAAAATTAAGAGTGATTGATTGGTTTATGCATATAGAGAATGAAAACATTGAAAGACTAATTGAATTTAAAGATCGGGATGTGAATTGTATATTTTATCTTAATATTAAGGAAAAAAAAATTAACTTTAACCATCTTACCCATGTAAATATATATAATAAAATAAATTATTATATTATCTAAAACTATATTATAAAGAAATTATGATTTTATTTAATTATTTAAAGATCGATCTGGATGTGAATTGTATATTTTATCTTAATATTAAAAAAAATTAATTAATTTTAACAATCTTATCCATGTAAATATATATAATAAAATAAATTATTATATTATCTAAAACTATATTATAAAGAAATTATGATTCTATTTAATATATAATTATTGAGAATAGATAAAAATAAAATAATATAATTTTTTTTCATTTTCTAATTAAAAATAAATTAACATTATTTAAATTATCATTCTATTTAATATATAATTATTGAAAATAAATAAAGATAAAATAATGTTCAATTTTTTAATTAAAAATAAATCAATATTATTTAATTAAATTAAATTACATTTTAATAAAATCTTAATAAACATTTTAACTATAACAAACGTATAAAAAGTGACATAAAATCTTAAAATTATCATTCTATTTAATACATAATTATTGAAAATAGATAAAGATAAAATAATGTTCATTTTTTTTTTCTAATTAAAAATAAATCAATATTATTTAATTAAATTAAAATACATTTTAATAAAATCTTAATAAACATTTTAACTAGAATTGACATAAAATCTTAAAATTAGACCATTTTGTAAATAAATAAAAGAAACATGAAATTTTATATGAATTTTTCAATAATTAAAAATAAACAATCAACCAACTAAACAACAAAATGTTAGCATTGTGCTATTTAACCATGTTAGAAATACATGGCAGTGGCATGATGCACCCATGCCACTGCCATGTATTTCTATTATGCATGGTAATCCACCGAACAACGTTTTCGTAATTTTGATTGATTATTTCTGTATAATCCTAGTGTTTTTAGTTTTTCAGCACACTGAATCCATTTCTATATTGTCACAGAATGCTTAGGACTTTACAGATAGAATTGTCACAGATGCTTAGGACTTTACTGAAACCTTAATAACCAGATAGAATTGTCACAGATGCTTAGGACTTTACTGAAACCTTAATAACCAGATAGAATTGTCACAGATGCTTAGGACTTTACTGTGACATGTTTTTTCTCCACCTGCATTTATGTACAATCCATTTGAGACTTAAATTTTGCGCATCAAAAACCTGGTTGGTCCATGTTACCATGTCTATCCTCTTGGGCATCCATGACTGCGAAAGTGGAAATTATGAAGTACAAAGAGGGTTTGTAGAGGTCATATGGAACTATGTGAAAGTGGACATTATTAAGTAGAAAGAAGGTTTGTAGAGATCGTATGGAACTATGTGAAACATGGTGTTGGGATGATGGCAATTTGATCAATTTGATCAATTTGTTATCCATATGTTCATAAAAAAACTCTAATTACATTACTTGACCAGGTTCTCCATTGAATAGAGAATGGGGAATTAAAAACAACCATGCAAAGCATGCAAATCGGAAACGCTCGATCTCCCATTAACTATCTGCTCCTCCCATTAAAGATCTGCTGATCTCTAAGGTGTTTAGCAAAATGCTCCTTGAAGGAATGATGCATGGAAAACTAACTAACGAATTTCTGTAACGGTAAACTAACTAACGAACTAGTTAAGGATGTAATTAGGTATTTTCCTTAACACTCCCCCTTAATTACATCCGAGAAAAGCTAAAAACTATCAGTATCACCAGCTACCAATGCACTAGATTTCACACTCCCCCTTAAAAAAAAATTGGTCCTAACCAACTCTTAGATTAATATCTCACATATCTATCTCACATTTCCCTTGTTAATCGAAGATTCAAATTCTCCAATACAATCATCAATTTAGCATTCTAGTAGACACCCTTGTATCTACCAAAGTGGACTTAATACCACATTCCTTTACCAAAGTGGAATTAATACCACATTCTAGAAACCAGGAATAGTTGTGATGTATCATGGCCATCACTTCATGCTACATGATCACCAAGGATACATGCTACATGATCACATACTGACCTATGTAACATAGGCCACATGGGGAACAAAGCTTGCCTATAGCAAAGCTCACAACTTCTTATAAATGGGACCAAAAAAATTAAACTTCTTTGCGACTTTCTTCATGCAGTTTTTACTATTCAATAATGCTAAAATGAAAATGGCCCCGTCAATGATTCTTGCTCTTCAACAATAAAAGAAGTAATAAATCTTTTTTCTCTTGAATTTACTTTTGTGGATTTCCTTATTCTCCTTTCATATATTAGAGTCGTGAATTCTAACAAAATAACTATAAGAGTATTGAGTTAGCTAAACTAAACATGGGAGCCTATCACTTTGGTCAAAGCAGAACAGCAGGATCCCCCAGCCACTGTATCGCAAACAACCACACCATAGGTTCCGAAAGAGAAAAGGCCTAGGAAAGATTTATCTCCGCCTGTCACTGAGGTGTCGTCAGAAGAATTCCAATTGCATACCAAGAGGTCTAAAACCATTTCATCTCCTGACCCAACTGGGAGAAAGGAAGTCTTGTCTACTACATTGACCAAGGTTGATAGGCCACCCCTCAGTGCAAGCCTCCAGCATATCATAACCTCAGCGTTGCCGAAGAAATCTACAGATTCTCCATCGACTACCCAGCTAGGCAAGGTAGCATCGAAGCTGAGCATCTTTGAAAAATATGATCTGATCAAGAAAAAGAACCAAACCCTGACCAACAACACTTGCGCCCAGTTCTGGAAGCAGACGTCGACTGCCCAACATAGGCTTCTATCGACATTTGACACCGAGAAGGGCAGAATGCATATGGCATTCCTCCAAGCACAAGTGCTAGATCCAAAGGTAATCATTGATTACAAAAGGGCCACCTTCGAATTCCAGACTAAGGATGTGCATCCGACCGATCAGATGGATTTGCACAAGCAAACAGGGGAAATGGTCTTCTATACGCTGACACATGCTTCCACTACTGCGTCCAAATTGCAAGTGTCCCTGAACAACGCCCAAACACAGTTGAAGTTGGAGAAGATATCGTCCTTTGCCAAGGACAACAGGATCAAGACTTTGGAGGAATTGGTTCTTAAGATCAGGTACAATCCATCGAACGTGAAGGCAACCGAGGAGATGATTAAAAAGAAAAATGCAGACATAGCCTCCTTAAGGAAACAATTGAAACTTCCACCCACAGAGGATTCACAGGCGAAGGAAATAGAAGAGACGGAGGGAGAAAAAGATGAGATGCTCAAACTAATTATGGAGCAAAACGCGCAACTAAAGGAAATGGAAGCTAAGATGGAGAAGCTGGTAAAAGAGAAAGAACAACTGAAGCCAATGGAAGTCATTCCATTGAGTGCAGTTCCACTTTCAGGAGTGAGCACTGCATCAGTAGCAGAAGTCCCATCAACAAATCCACTGACATCTCTGGAAAAGATAGCCGAATTGGCTAAGTCTATGGAAAAGATGAACTTGCAGGAAACAGAGATCAATAGGCTCAAAAAGGAGATTGAGAACCTTCAGGAACTCAAATCTTCCTTTCAAATCAGCCTATCCAAGGAAAAGCAGGTGTCAGACCAGCTCAAACAAGAGTTACAACAGCTCTGGAAGCAAACAGTCGCAGGTAAAACTTTGGCCGAAGTTAAAGAAAGTGTCTGGATAGACATCACCAAATATATGAATGAGATATGGCCAATGATACAGATCATGTTTGAGCAAAATGAATTGGTGCAGAGAAGCAAACAGGCCATTGAGAAGATCAGATCAGAATTGGATGAAATGCCCACACAAGATAATGAAATCATTAAGTTCCTAAATTCTAAGACTAGGGAGGAGTTGGAAGAGCTGAAAATTGAGGATAGAATAGAGACCATCCTTGAGGTCAAAAGAGTTTTGACCAAGAGAGGATTGATGCTTCAGCTGGAAGAGAAGGTCCAGGTCATGGACCAAGGGGTACAAAGGTTTTTTAGCAAGATCGAAGCTCTACAGAGGAAAGGTCTTCCTGGTCTAAAGGTAATTAATGACAAACTGATGACAGTCCCAGACTACAAAAAGAGATTGGCTGATGTGGCTAAGAACAGTTCAAAGTTTTCAGGAATTCAAGGCAGGATCACTGGCAAGGCATTTCTAGATGCACTCCAGTGGGACATCAGTATTCATCATGAAATTCAATACATCTTCATCACCAAACCTACCTTCGCCAAGTACACAGAAATGGATGAAGTTTATCGAAGGCTACTCAAAGTCAACATGCCCAATCATCTTCGATGGGAAGAACTCTGTGATCTGATCAAGTAGCTGATGAGCTGTCCTAGCCCAATCATTTGTCTAGTCAGATGAGGTCATGCAGAGGCCTCACCAATAGTTCACCCAGAAAAAAACATGCAGTTGTGACACACCATCAAGCAGTTCCTAGATTTATGAAATTTGTTAAGTTAGTTAGGCTAAAAATAGATTTAGCACGTCCTGGACATTAATGACAAGATTGTTTGTAATTTTGAGTTATAAATACTTCATCGTTCGAAGTATTGGGGGTTGTTGATCTTCACGCCCTGAAGCTATCAGACTGTAATATTTTTGAAGAGATCTTCCATTAATACAAAGAGGCACTTTTACCAGTTCTTGCGTGTATTCACTGGTGATGTTTTTCTCTCTAAGTTGAATGTTATTGTCGCTTTTTTATCATACTGTTTTCTAAATCTAATCTTTAGAAGTAACGAACGTTGCATGATTTATCTCGTATACCCTGTTTCTGACTCAAAATATTTTAGTGTTTTATCTTCTGGTTTTTTCAATAAAGAAATTCTTAACTGCTTCTTTGTTGAAATTATCTTTCTCATCTTTTCTACTATTCCTCATTTATGCTATTGAAGAATCCAGTGATTATATTATCTCGCCCTGTGAAAGGTTTCCTTTGCGTTTCTGGTTTGGATTTCATTTTTTAAGACACAGACCCCATAGCCCAATGGATGTGTAGACTGTCTCAACCAACTCGACAAACGCTATGACAACAAAACCAACTTATTTGTTTACCTAGCCTAATATTTTAAAATTTGAAACATATCTAAATCATATAGAGAGATCCCTCTCTGAAGTTGGAAGGGCTAGATCCCAGCTTCAAAAGCGGTTGGATAAAGTTACCTTTTGTAGATTTCTTCTTTTGGCAACCTCTAGGAAATTTATAGAGTGTTAACACCTTCAACATTTGATGTTTCCTAAAGGACTCCATTTTCCCTAAAAGCACTGATCTAGACCTAGCTATTGAGTGATTGACAAAAACTACCATCAAAACCTATACCTTAAGCTCTCTACTAACTACTCCTAACCTTAGAATAGTCTAATCTACTAACTTAGTTGTTTTTGTTACTAAAGTAGGCTAAAGGCATCTATTGCAGCACTAAAAGCATCTAAAAGAAATTGAAAAAGTTGATTAATACTCTGCCTTACTTGCTTCTCACAAATTCTAGTATTTTGATGTTAATGAGTAATTATTCTTGGTCATTTTGAAGCCATTTTATGCACTTATTGTGAAGCTATTGTCTTATAAATATTGCTGCAAAAAATTTATGTTTGCTTCACCATATATCAGCGATTGATTTTATTGATAAAGTTCATGGTTTTATGAAGTGTTAAAAACAAGTTGTAGTTGCGAAAGATATATTTTCTTGTTGCTTTGTTCTAGGAAGGTACATCTTAATACTTCACTACTTCATTGGTTAAAACCCCGGGACTTTCTGATCAATGTGACTTGTGAGAGGGGACATTTTCATAGACACCTTAACCTTTGCCTTATCAAACCCCGAGGTCACTGGGGATGTCTCCCCTGGGCAATCAACCCTAAATATAAAGAGGCATCCTATTGAGGTGACAGTGATAGGATAACCTCTGTTATGCCAATTTTATTTTCCTAAACCTTATCCTTTGGATTAAGTACAAATTGTGTGATAACACATCCAACAAATATCCCACTAATCTTATCAAACTGTCATACCAATACATAGTGGCAATGATATGTAGGATGTATGGGTATCCCAATTCCAAGAAGTTCAAAATAACATGGGTACCTCTCTTATACGTTTTCACAGACATCGATTCAACTTTCAACTGGTAAGATATGTTATCTTCGGCCTTGGAGGAAGCACTCACAACAATGAAGAACACCGCACTAGGGGAGTTTCTGAGCTTCAAGTAAGTGCAAGTAGAAGTGAATAAACTAACATCTTTCCAATTCCAGAAAAAAATATTTCAGAGGCACGAACCTCTAGACGTCGTCAAAACTCACTGCAGTAAATGAAAGTACATATAGGAGCACATGAATGATGTATGGGAAGAGAAAGAAATCCACTACCGAGAAATAACATACCACGATGTGATTTTCAAAAGGAGAGCCAAACCACTGAGAAGACTAGAAGATGAGAAACGAGCTCGAGAGGCTCAAAATAAAATCGAAGAAGAGAAAACAACAAAAGAAACAATAACAACAACAATAAAAACATCCGAGGAAACAACAATTGAAAAAGAAAAGAAAGAAAATCAACAGAAGATGTTGAATCATAAGAGAATAAGAAGAGAAAAGAAGAGGAGGTCAAACAACAGGGACATAAAGTAATAGAAGAAGAAACAATAGCCAAAGCGGCCAAAAAACAACAAAGAAAAAAGAAGGAAGAAGAAGTTGAACGAAAGAAGCAATAAGAAATTGCACAAGTTGAAGTGGAAGCAAAAGTAGTAGCGGAAGAAACAACAATGGAATAAGTAGCAACAAAAATAGAGGAAGAAAGGAAAAATGACACAGATCCCTTGGACATAGATGTTCTGAGGTCATCAACTCACATCTTGCTCACAGGGGGGATTTTCCATTAGATAAATTGGGATTGGGATCATTCACACCATATAAGGCTCATAAGGTACCCAACTTAAACACCTTCATATTCGACAAGGCATCTAGTAAAATCTTTTTGTAGAAAACCAAAAATCTCCCAGTTGTTGGAATGGATCCCTTATCATTAATGAATGAGACTAATGTGATATAAAATGTCAGAGATGATCCAATTTCGATTGCTTCAGCCAACATCTTTGTCACATTATATTTAGAGAAAAACTTGAAGGATTTAGTGCGTGAAAAAAAGGAGAAACGTGAAATAATTAAATCACTAGAAGAAGAGGTACGACATAGTAAAGGAGACAGTGAAATCATCAAAGAATTTAGGTTATGCGTCTAGGGATTTATGATAGAAGTCCACAAGATGGCAATGAAAATGTATGCAAATATGCAGGTATTCCAACAATTATCCGCATGGATTATGGCACAACATAGCAGAGCCCAAGACAAGAATACACATTTTACCACAATCCGAGAAGGTATGAATGAGATGCAGGGTTGGATTACTGGAGACCCAAATGCCTAGTCATAATTACCACACATATTAGAATGGGAAAGAAATATCAACTATGCCACACTCGACAAGTGCCAATAGGTTGGTGAAAAGATTGAGGAGGAGATGAAGAATTCACTTTTAATCTACACACAACTTTATAAAGAAACATATATATTAGCTCATAAAGGCCATATTCTCTAGATCAAAGAGCTAAGTTAGATGAAGATTGTTGAATAGAGTTTTTTAGAGGTCAAACAAAACATGAAGAAGAGAAAGCAGATGTCATAACTATGGAAAAAGTGACAGTGGACTTAATGAATGACCACCTCATGAAACCAACAAGGATGCATGATATGATACAAGCCTTCATGGTAAATTTAAATAGGGATATGAAGACCCTCTCACGTAATGAAACTGCTCACGAGGCCACTTTGGAGTCACTAATTTTCCACATAATTGTTTCCATTTCAAGATAGCATGAGGTATGGGAAGCTTACTTGAAGGATAAGAATAATTGAGGGGGCACATAATCAAATTTTAAATTATTCTCTTCACCCTCTTTGTCTTTTCGGCACATAATCAAATTTTAAATTATTCTCAACTACCCTCTCTTTGTCTTTTCTATCATCACTGCACATTTTTTTTTCTTTTGCAACTTATGTAAATAATATTGAAATGGAATATGAAAATACATGTAACTACTTCTTCGAGAAATCAAGAACCCCAATAGGCAGTTACTTAGGCAATTATAAATTCGAGAAGTGACCCACTTTAAAAGGGATCTTAAACTTTGTAATTTTAGGGAACTACTTTTCTGAGATAATATTGAGAAGCCTTCAGGGGCAATTTGTTTGAGAGAAACGATATTTTTCTAATGGTGGTTTGCTTCTAACTGTTTCAAGTAAATGTTATTCTATCTGTAAACATCGTAAAATTTATGTTGAACTTGTAAACTCTTCTTTTTTTGATAGAATTTTTCTGCAGTTATTGTTTTTCTATATTATTAATTGTTCTGAGATGATGAGAAGGTTTTATGTATATGAGTATGTATCTTATACTTATTTGGTTGTTCTTTCATATACTTATTCTATTAGTCCTTGTTTCTCTCTAACAACTATCTAGAAGAAAGTTATTGCAGGGATTGTTAGGATATTGATCTATTTGTAAGTTACCCTTAGTTTTTCCTAGATAGGATATAATATAATAGATTTTATTTCTGCAAGTAGTCTAGTTTTCATTTGCATACACCCCTTGCATTAAAATATTCATTCACCCCCCAACCTAGTAATGGAATTCAAGCCAAAATCTGGATGGGTCTCCTAATCCAAATGGTTCGAAATCTAATTGGGACCTCGTACCGGGGAGTACTCCTGAATGGTGAAGGCAATTTTTCTTCTCTTAACAGAATTGGAGCTAGAAGGAGGGCCTAGATTATATGGCTAGAAGTAATGCTCGATACTCACGTGGCCATAACTATGATAAAATCCCCATCAGACAACAACCACCACATCTTTTCTCAGCCTCTAAAAATATTCATGAGTAGGAAATTCCTTTCAAAGATACTAACCTTGCATTTGAAATTCAAGTTGTTGGAAGTCCTCAAACGAATCCTAAAACTTGTTACGCTATCCCTAATGTAGAGTTTTATTAAACTCTAAAAAGCACCCTTTCCTTATCTAAATTAATTGGTCGCTTACATGTTGCTTCAACATTACCCAAGAGGAGAGCTACCCAAAGACCTGTTAACCAGTCCAATTTCCTTGTCAAATCCGTTGAAGACTTAGTTGAAGTTGCTTTATAGGAAATAGATTACCCTTTGGACCAAATTCCTCCTACTCCTCTAGGTCCTACCCTTTCTTATCAGAACCTTATTCTGAATCTAAAGAAGATGGTGAAGAAAATCCCCACATGGTTGGAAATCAAAATCTCATCCTAGCATGGATGTCTCAGGAAGCCTTAAATTTTCCTAGACAAATGCATGACCTACCCAAGCGTCTATAAACACTTCTTCCTAATTTTGACCTGGACAAGTCATGTTCCCTGAAATACCACATTAAGAAATTCTATTTAGCAATTTGGATCCTTTATTTTTGACAGGAAGACATAGTTTGTACACTATTTCCTTATACCTTTAAGAAAAAATCATCCACTTGGTACTATAATCTTCTGGACGGATCTATAACAATTTGGGATAATTTTGAAAAATATTTCCTTGTTAAGTTCGGAGATGAGAAAACCCCTGCAAAGTTTTTCAAATAATTGGTGCTCTTAAAATGGAAAAGAAAGTGAAATTGAAAGATTTCAATCAATGTTTTACTATTATCATGAAAAAGTTCCTTGCTGGTGCTACCTCTATTGAAGAATTAACGGTAGAATATTATACCTCATCCTTACACCCTTCCATAGGCATGTTTGTCAAGAGAGCCGATGGACCTACTTTTTCACAAAACTTTGAAGAATCCAAGGAAGTTGAAAAGGAAATGTTTTCTCTAGGAAGCCACCCCACAATCAAGAAAAGAAAATAAGATGGTTAAAATACTTTATTCCTTACTAAGCTTCCTAAAAAGGAACCTAAGGAGTTAAATAACATAGTCAAATTGGTCAAGAAGTTCTCCAATGAAGTGGCAGATCTTAAGAAGAGTGCAAGTGAAGGATCCTCTAAGAAGAAATATTTCCTCCCTTTCTTTAAAAACATGAATAATCCACCTAAGTCACCAAAGACTCATGAGCTCACTTTAAATCTCGATGATTTCAGTATGGACAATTTCTATTCCTATCAAAAAATGAACCATTATGAAAAGAATTTCCCTTAAAGGATTAATTCCATGACCTTGGTCATCAACAAATTATTAGACCAGTAGGTCGCAACTGACGATCAAACCCAAGAAATAAAAAACAAGGAAGAAAGTGAGGAAAAATATATTAGCAAAGAATCTGCCATGTTTTTGTGGGACTGGGGTTTAGACTCTGATGACGAAAAGGTAGAATAAATTTTTTTAGGTGACACTTAAACCACAAAGGCTTCTCCAAAACATTATAACTTATTCAGTAAAGAGGTAGTGGCCAACACTCCTCTACCTTATAAAACATTCATTGCTCTTAGTGTTACACATCAAAATGTCACACTTAACTATTACACCATAAGTGTTGCAAGTGTCGCAAAGTGTCATATGCACCTTACTAAGTGTCACATGCACTTTTTCAAGTGATGTATGCACCTTACTAAGTGTCACATGTACTAAAAAAACATAAAACTATGATATCATGTTGCCAGGAATTTGAATGCAACAACGAAACAGATGAATATGAGGACTTGATTCAAGGTTTGAAAAAGAATATTGATATCAAATTAAGATATGTAAGGGTTTTTGGTGATTCAGGAATTATTTTCACATAGGTAAAGAATTCTATACATTGTTTGTCCCATCACATTGTTCCAACAACATGTATGGAATCTTATAAATTATTTGGATGCTTTTAACATTACTTATATCCCTTGTTCTCAAAATGTCATTTCCAATACTTTAGCTAATGAAACATCTATATTCACTCCTTTGAATAGCGATTTTACTTTTGAACTTCTTTTCAAGCCTTATATACTCGAAAAAACCACCAAATGGACGGTGTTCAATGATGACTCCCAGTTAATAGACTTCCTCACTAGTTCCTACACTATCCAAGATTATGTGATAGATGATTAAGTTCACCAGCAGAATCTACAGGAATATAAGGATGAGGAAAACAAGATCAAGAGAAACTGCCTCCCAAGAAATGTATTGTCGCTTGAGAATATTTTTGACTTGTAGTCCAGATTCAAAATAGCACCAAATCCCAATCCAACAACTCGACTATGATGCATTCCTTGGTAAATATGGGGACTCTGGAACAACCAAAATTCATTAACTTAGAACCTTGTTATTTAGAAGAATAGAAGCACACTTTCATGCAATTATTCAAGAAATATCAGGATGTATTCACATGTACTTATGAAGACTTGAAAACATATGAAACATGTATCATATAACACATTATTCCAATAAAGGATGATGTCAAAAAAATTTCAGTAGAATCTCAGAACAATTATTCCTACTCTGGAATATTTGATCCAAAAGGAGTTGAAGAAGTTGTGATATGCCTAGATTATCTTCTTTAAAGTTCGACATTCGACATGGGTTTCCAATATAGTATAGGTAAGGAAGAAATATGGGGAAATCAAGTTGTGTCTGGACTTCCTAAATAGGAATCAAGCTTTTGAAAAATAAAATTATCTCATTCCCCCCATGGAACAAATACCCCATCCCATATTTGGTTCACAATTTTTTTTCTCTATTAGACAGGTTCTTTGGATACAATCGGGTTCTCGTAGCAGAACCTGTCCAACTAAAGACCGCTTTCAGAACTAAGTGGGGAACATTCACATATCGTAGAATTCCCTTTGGATCGATCAAGATAGGGAAAAAATTCCAAAGGGAAATGGAAATAACATTCAATGGTCTAATCGTTCAAAGTGTGGTGATCTATCTCGATGAAATCACAATGTATTCCAAGAAAAGAACTGGTCATCCACACCATATGAAACATAATTTTGAAAAATGCAGGAAGTAGGGTATCTCTTTGAATCCTGAGGAAAATGTCTTTGTTGTTTCATAAGGGGTTTAGACATCATTAGAGAAATCAAACCTCACTCATCCAAACAACATAGGTACATCCTCATGGCCACTTATTATTTCACATGATGGATAGAAGTTGTGCCGCTAAAAAAGGTAAACGAAGAAGCAATAATTAACTTTTTGGAACAACACATCATCACTAGGCTTGGAGCACCCACTACTCTTGTTTTTAAAACTGATACATATTTCTCATCTTTGTAATTGAATGAGTTTTCTTTATAGAAAAATAATCATTATGAGATATGCAACTAACTATTAACCCCAAGGAAATGGCTTAGCTGATTCCACCAACAAAAATATAATATGGATCCTGAAGTGAACCATAGTATATCGACAAATAAACTGACATAATTATCTATCTAATGCCCTATGGGAAGACAGGGTCACTACAAAATCATTCATAGGAACATCCCCATACTTTCTCGTTTATGAGAAAGAATCCATCCTGGCCCCGAACATTTTCTTGCCTTCTTCAACTCAGACAACAGTCACGTGGGAGAAGTTTCCCTATCATCCAAAAAGGGATAAAAACCTTGATCAAACTAGAAGAATACAAAGATAAATCTAAGACAAAGTTTGATGCTCACCAACAAACCATAAAATGGTGTTTTGATAAGAAATCTACTAGAAAACAAGGATTTTTAGATTCGTGAGCTTGTTCTAAAATGGGACAATTCACATGAAGATAAAGGGAAACACTCCAAATTTCAACAATTGTGGCTAGACCCTTTCGTAATTAAGGAAAGGATTGGCCTGGGAACATATAAATTGCAGAACCTAGAAGTGTGGATCTCCTCCATGTCAATGGCCAAGTTACGAAACACTACTTAAGCTCTAATCTTTTCAGGAAACTCCCTTATACATAAATAAAAGGAGTCAATCCTTCTCTTTTTCTTATTTTCTGTTAGTTCACTTTTCCTTTTTTATTTTTTGTGTGTTTATTTTTTCCCTTACACCTATTTCACTTTCATTATTTTGATTTTAGATAGACTTCTCTCTATCAAGGCCTTTTCTTACTCAGATTTCTAAGAAACCTTTGTGTCACAAATCGTGACCATAACCATAAGTGTGACATACTAGAACCTAAAAGTACGAAAATTTGAATTTGATTTCTGGACATGACTTTTAATTTTTGTGGTCTCAAAGATCATCAATGTGCATTTCTCAAAGTTGGAATTCATAGTGGAATGTGATTTAAGTGACGAGTGAGCATTCTTATTCTTTTTCTTGGTGATAATGAGTAAATGATCACACTCAATAACAGGCTCTATGCTTCATGTGAAATTAATAGGCCAACGCCAACATTTGAGAAGAATATGTCGTACTTAAGGAAGACTACATAGGAAGGTAGCTTATTTATAATTAGGTTGGCAGACCTCACAATCATAGGTGTCATCCTACATGCCTTCTAGGAAAACTAGAATTCCCTCAGCCAGCCCTCTCAAATCAAGAGAAAAATATTTTATAAAGGTAAAGGCTTCGGGAAAGGATTCCATATCATGTGGGACATGCAAGTATCTTCGTTAGGGATATGGATTCTCGTTGGCAACAGAGCAAGCCTTGTGACATCAGAGTGACTCCATTGGGGATATAAATGCTTATTAGAAGTAAATCAACACAAGATAAATGTGTAATCAACCTGTATTTTCAGCATTCTTGATGCATAAATGCCTTGCAATACCTCACACGCCTCCGAAAATCTCTTAGATTAAAATAATACTTCTATGATTGACCAACTTTGAGTATGAATAGATACTTATTCAAGCTAGGTACAAATTGCATTTCTACCATCTCATTGCTAACCTAAACCCTTCATCTCATTTCTACCATCCTCGCACCTGCTTCCTCGGTCTGTCCTGTCCCAAACCTCCTCTAAACCTTCACACTCAAGTAGCTAGGGTTTTCCAAATTAAGAAGCCCCCTTATTTTCCTCTCTTTTCCCATGACCAGTCATCTCCTTTTCCCTCTATGCGATCAATCCATCTCTCGAGATTTTCCTCTTTCCCTCAGCCCAATATTAGTTCACCTTCCCCTTGGAGGTTGCTCAACCAATTTTCTTCAAATGCTCAGGGTGGACTTCCACTCAATTTTTTTTTCCTCTCCCTCAAAATGTGAGAGACCCTAGGATTTTTCCTCTCATTGCATGACTTTCCCCCTTCGACTCCCCATCATAATCTCGATTGCTTCTTTGTTGAAAGAAATGTTAGTTTAGTTTTGGAGCTAATGGAAAATACCAGAATTCATTTGGAGCCTAACTCTTGCATTAACAAAGATCACATTAATATCACCGCTAAACATTGCATCGATAGGGATCATTGTGTTATTTCCAATATAGCCTTGTGCATCAACAAGAGATCACATTTTCCCCATTGATATGGCCTCTCTTGCTACATCGATAAGATATCATAGTTTTGATGTCAATACAACATTGTGCATCGACAGGAAATCACAGTTTTGGCACCAATGCAACCTTGCTACATCAACTAAGATCACAATGTTGGTGTTGATAGAGACAAGTATTAGTGAAGAAATATTCTTCTCACTAGTATCCTTAGAATCACAAATGAATGGCCATAATTAAACCCAAGTCATTTCTCTTCTCAATTTCTTCCTCTGTAGATTCAGTGAACACTAGATGCATTTTTTAATATTCATTTTTCAATACTAATGATTAATATGATTTCTTTTTCATATTCAACCATGACTCCTCCTCGAAAAATCTCACAAAGAGAAGAAAAGTCTCACATTGAAGAGGCCTTTGCAAGAAAGATTGTACTAGAAGAAGAATACATCATCACCCCAGGACCTGTCTATTATTATACTAAGGGTGTTATTGATAAGGATATCTCACTCAAATGGGGTGAAGTCTATCATATGTTTAACAATAAAAAATTCCCTCAACTTCCAGAAGATTATCCTGACCTCAAAACATTCAGAAACATCAGGAGGTATAAGTTATATAAATTTGTAGTGCATGCAACAATGTTTCCATACGCGGAGGCCATTTTATGGATTGTGAAGCACACTAATTTGGAGACTAGATTCACATTAAATTCTCATTCCACCCAATCACCTCCTTCCAAGATTCGATAATTTCCTATTGTTGTGATCTGGAGTACAGCGAGAAGGAATTGGACACGAAGCTAATTAATAATTTCTTTCACAGCCCAAGAGAGCTCCCAAAGAGTTGGTGCAAACCTGGAAAGGTATTCAAAACTAGTTCGTCCAAAGCATATCCTACTAATCTACTCAAAATGCCATATCAATACACAATGGTAATGATATGCAAGTTGTACGGGGAGAATGATGCCCATAAGTTAAAAATAACATGGGTACCTCTCTTATACTATGTTGCAGACATCGATTAAACTTTCAACTGGGATGATATATTATCTTCATCCTTGGAGGAAGCGCTCAAACCAATTAAGAACACCACAATAGGGAGTTTTTGAGATTCCATATGTCTGCCTATCTCCTCGATATGATGTGCATATGTCACTCTTATCCTCATATGGGATGGTCCTGACAACTTAGTGACCCCCCAATCCACGTCTACTACAAAATATTATGGGAGCATAAATATCATGTTGAGTATCAGAAGATATGTGACAACTTCCTATCCCCCTTCTGTCAACTCATATTTGGATCACTAACACTGTGCATGAAAAATAAATCACAAGCCATTATTAAAAGGATAGGGGATTGGTATCTCCTGGAATATAACACCTACATCAAAATATATGGAGATACAAAGCTCCACACTTGCTTCCAAAATTCATCCCAAATAGATTAGTGTTGCAGGAAATTTCATTCCATACAGTCATTCACAGAGTAGATGTAGCGTTGTATAGAGAAAATAAATTCATTTAGCCACCCCCCCTCTAGGTTGGGTCATATTCATTTAAACACGTCAAGGAAGTGAAAACATAAGTAAATAAACTAGTGTCTTTCCACTTCAGTGAAGAAATATTCCAGAGGCACTACCCTCTGGACATCGTCAACACCCACTACATTAACTGCAAGTATAGATGGGAGTACACGAATGATATATGGGAAGAGGAATAAATCCACTACCAATCTAGAGCATACCACGATGTAATTTTTAAACGGAGAGGCAACCCGCTTGGCAGAATAGAAGGTGAACAACGAGATTGAGAGGCTCAAAACAAAATAGAAGAAGAGGCAGGAGAAAATGCAGTAGTAACAACAAAAACAATAAAATCTGAGGAAGCAAGAGCTAAAGAAGAAAAGAAAATAAAAGAATAAGAAACTATCGAATCGAAAGAGAATAGGAAGAGAAAAGAAGAAGAGGTCGAATAGCAGAGACAAAAAGAAACAACAACAAAAGCGGTTGCAAAACAACTAAGAAAAAAGGAGAAACAAAGAAAAAAGAAACAAGAAGAATCTTAATGAAAGAAAAAAGAAGAAACCACACAATATTAAGAAAAAGAAAATGAAATAGCAAAAGAAACAGTGGCTAAAGCAGTAACAAAAGAAGTAGCAGAAGAGGAACAAAGGAAAAAGGATGAGGAAGAAAGGAACAATAGCGTAGATCCCATGGAAATGGATGTTTCTCGGTCATCAATTGACATCCCACTCACACGGGGACATTTCCCATTAGGTGAGTTGGGATTGGGAGAATTCACAACATATAAGGATTAGAAGGTAGCCAAATTAAAAACCTTCAGATTTGATAAGGCATATTGTAAAATAATTTTGCAAAAAACCAAAAAGATCCCAATGGATGGAAATGATCCCTTATCAGTAATGTCTGAGACTAATGTGAAAAAAAATGTTAGATATGATCCGCTTTCGATCACTTCAACTAGTGTTCCTTTCATATTAGCCTCAGAAAAAAACCTAAAGGATTTAGTGCGTGAAAACGAGGAGAAATATGAAAGAATAAAAACACTAGAAGAATAGGTTTGGTGCAATAAAGGAGAAAAGGAAAGCATCAAAGAATTCAGGTTATGTGTTGAGGGAGTTAGGATAGAAATCCCTTAGATGGTGATTGATATGTACACAAATTTGTAGGTCTTCCAGCAATTAGTTTCACAAATTATGGTGCAACATAGAAGAGCCCAGGCCAAGAATATAAAGTTATTCGCAATCACAGAAGGTATAAAAAAGATACAACGTTGGATTATTGAAAACCCATATGCATCGTTAGAATTACCACACATATCAAAATGGGAGAAAATATCAACTACTGTAACACCTCAGTTTTGATCCCTACGAACTATAATGTATTATGTAAATGTGACCTAGGATGGTGAGCCGATAAAGTTGGAAAGGTGTCAGAGTGCCTGGAAATGTAATACATCTATATATATTAATAAAATACATCATTGGTTGCAAGATAGAAAAGGACAAGAGATAGAGGGCTATGATTCCACAAGAGAGGGGGCTTAAGGGGATAAGTATTTTTATTATATTTTATTTACGCATTTAGTTTTAATTGATAAAAGTGGTTACATGAGATTCTTGGGAGGAAGGCCATGTGGTTCTTGTTTTCATGTAATTATATAAACATCCCAACTGAGCACCTCGCCTTGTTTTATGAAGTCACCATGGTTCATTTTAGCTTATTTCCTTTGCAACAGTTCCTCTCTTGTCGGCAGGTCTTCCTGCTCTCTCGTAACTTTTCTCTGCTCCCGTATGGCTATTTATTTGGGAATAGGGGAGGCCTATATTCGAGTTTTTTCTGGTGGTTTATTCTTGGTTCCTTGGCTCAAGAGAGAACGTGTTCTCGAAGAGGAGGGGTCTCCTCTAGTATTTGTCTCCCCAATTCTCACCGCAAATCATCTCTTAGATTTGGCTCCTCCATGGCATTTCCTACTCTTTTTGAACCAGAGGGTTCTCCTCAAGCTGGCTTTGAATTTCGTATAGATTCTCATATTGATGGTGATAGGGATGCTCAGACTTGGGATTGTGGTGTCGCGCAACAATGGGAATACATGGCGGATTGGCTCCAAGGGATTTTTTTCTCCTCCTCTGGGCATGATGAATTTGAAGACTGCACCTTATTTATCGACCCAACCAACTCCATTATTTGATGAACCAATTGTTTTTCCTCCCCCCAAGATTTTGACCTTGCCTTTGATGTATGTCGAGATGTTGCGGATGTCTAGTTCTGGGTTGCTTGCATGGAAGAAAAGTCTGACCTTCTAGCTGGTTGTCCATGTCGATGTGGGGTTTAATTTGATTTTGGTTCAAGATCGTTGTTTCGTCCTTCTTAGGAAGCGATCGTATTGCTACCTTTCATCAATTTTTGGCATCCTTTTGTGGATTTTGGTGACATCATCAAGACTGAAGGAGTAGTTCATGTTTCCTAGTTGTTATGATTAATGTTTCTATGTTGTTTTGGTCTCTCTTTGGTCGTGCTCTATCTCAATTCGAATGTCAGTTTTAGTATGTATATCTAGCTTTAGTTTTTGAGGATGTATATTTAAGGTTGGGCTCAAGAACTATACATCATGGACCTGTGATATATTTTGGGTGCGAGTATGGGATGGTTTCCACTTTTGGCAACCCCAACCCTGTTTTTTGTACTTTTTGATCACTGATAATATAAGGCAGTACTGATTACCTTAAAAAAAATTATCTCGATCCTAAAATGGTGGAAAGATTCCAATTTCTGAGAAGAAAACTTGGAAAAACTTGGTTGGTGCAGTTAGCTACAGGGGAAAAAAGGAAAATCAATGAGATGGTCAAGGCATGTCCAATGGAAATGAATGAAATTCACACAAAACTTGATTTGAATATCATACATTTGGGATCGTATGATTTCCTCATTGGCATGGATTGGTTGGAACAACATCATGTTGTTCTATACTTTTATAATAAGGCATTTACTTGCCTGGATGAACAAGGAAAATTGAGAATAGTTCAAGTCATTCCAAGAGTTGTGACTATAAGATAAATTTTAGCTTTGCAATTGAAGAAAAGCTACAGGAAAGGATGTCAAGTATTTGTAGTGCACATGGAGGAGGCACCCATGGATAAAGTGCCAAGTGTTGAAGATTGCATAGTACTAAAGGAATTCAAGGATGTATTTAAAGAGATATTTATATTACCACCGAAAAGAGATATCAATTTCTCTATAAATATGATGCTGGGAGTAGCTCCTATATCCAAGACTCCTTATAGGATGAGTAGGCCAGAATTGAAGGAGTTGCATATGCAACTTGAAGAGCTTTTGAAGAAGGGGTATACATGCACAAGTGTGTCACCTTGGAGTGCACCAGTATTGTTCATGAAGAAGAAGGATGGTACGTTGAGAATTTGTATCGATTTTAGATAGTTGAACAAGGTAATGATGAAGAACACGTATCATTTTCCAAGGATAGATGACATGTTTGATCAACTAAGGGGTGCAAGGATATTTTCCAAGATTGACCTTAGATATGGTTATCACCAAGTGAGAATAAAAGAGGAAGACATCAACAAGACTACCTTCACAACAAGATATGGTCATTCCAAGTTTACAGTGGTGCTATTTGGGTTTTCGAATAAACCGATTGTCTTCATGTGTTTATTGAATGGAGTTTTCAGAATCTATTTAGATAAGGTTGTCATTGTATTTTTGGATGACATACTTATTTACTCAAAGTCTGAAGAAGAGAACGAGCAACACTTGAGGATGTTGTTGCAGGTATTGAGGGAGCATCAAATTTATGCAAAGTTGAGCAAGTGTTCATTTTACCAGAGGAATATTCATTACTTGGGTCATATAATTTCATAGGAAGGAACAATTGTGGACCTAGTGAAGATAAAATCCATTGAGGAATGGCCAATACCAAGAAATGTCATAGAAGTGAGATCCCTTATGGGACTAGCAAGGTACTACAGAAGGTTTATTGAAGGATTCCCATGTATTGCGCATCCAATCACATCCATGCAAAAGAAAGGTGTGTGATTTGAATGGACTCTGAATTGTTCAAGTTTTTTTCAACACTTGAAGAGTTTGTTGACAAGTGCGCCAAGTTTGAGGATTTTTGATCCAGATGTAGACTTTGTGGTGTGCATGGATGCATGCAAGGAAGGACTCAGTGGAGTCCTTAGTTAGAATGGACATGTGGTATGCTACAAATTAAGGAAGTTGAAAGAGCATGAAAGACTCTATGCTACTCATGATTTAGAATTGGAAGCTATAGTGCATGCCTTGAATATGTGGTGGCAATACCTCATGGGTAAAATATTTGAGCTAAGAAAAAAACATTGTGCAATGAAATATTTGCTTGGACATCCAAGTTTAAATGTCAGACAAAGCAAGTGGTTAGAGTTCCTAAGTGAGTATGACTTCGAAATAAATCATATCAGAGGAAAAGAGAACAAGATGGATGACACGCTCAGCAAGAGGGTGCATGAAATGAATGTACAACCATTAGCATGTACCAGACATATCTGTGCAACATAATTTTAGAAGTTTCCAAATAAGATCTGTGTTATGTGGACATAAAGGTGGTTTTACAACAGGGTACGTCACAACAGAAATGTGAAGGTTACTAGTTAAGAGAGGATGGGATCCTCATGTATACGCATCGAGTCTATGTGCCAGATGATCAGGAGTTGAAAAACCTACTATTGTCAGAAATGCATAAGGTTCCTTATGTTGGACATCCAAGTTACCAGAAGAAAATTGTCACAGTCAAGAAGCAATATTATTGGTCGTTGATTTTATTGCTAGATGTCTCGAATGTCAAAAGGTCAAGCCCGAGCACAGACATCCAGCTAGATTACTATAGCCTTTTCCAATTCGTGAGTGGAAGTGGTAAGATATAATGATGGATTTTATAACTAAGTTACGTAGAACTGTCAAGCAACATGATTCTATTATGGTGGTGGTGGAAAAGCTTACTAAATCTGCCCATTTTATTTGAGTGAAGTCAATGCACAAGGAAGTCGACATTGTTGAGATATACATGTGAGAAATAGCTAAATTGCATGGTATGCCTAAGGAAATTGTGTCTAATAGAGATCCCACGTTCACTTCAAATTTTTGGAAGGGATTATTCAAAGGAATTGGGATAAGTATGAACTTTAGCACAACATATCAGCCTGAGACAAATGGACAAACAAAGAGGGTAAATAAGGTAATAGAAGATATGATAAGGGTGTATGTGATGGATAAGCCATCAAAATGGGAAGACTGCTTACATTTGGTAGAGTTTTCTTACAACAATGGATATCAAGCATCTTTAAAGATGAGTCCATTTGAAGCCCTGTATGGTAGAAGGTGCAACATACCTGTGAGTTGGGATAATCCAACAGACCATGTAGTAGTTGGGCTAGATCTGCTTAGGGAAATGGAAGAGAAGATGGTAAATATTGAGAAAAATCTAAAGGCTCCCCAAGATAGATAGAAAATATACGCAGATAAAGGTAGAACGCACCAAGAATTTAAAGTGGGGGATCACGTATTCTTGAAAGTAAAAACAAGACGCAGTTCCTTGAAGTTGGGGAATTATTCTAAGTTAGCAGCACACTATTGTGGGCCATTTGAATTCCTAGAGAGGATTGGTCATGTCGCTTATATGCTTGCATTGCCTTCATCCTTGTGTATTCATAATTTTTTCCATGTGTCAATTCTTAAAAGGTATGTACATGATGCTAATCATGTCATTGATTGGAATGTGATTCAGGTGGACTTAGAAGGAAATTTTCGAGTGTGACCGGTTTGCATATTGGACTGAAAATTCAAGAAGCTCTAGAATCGAGTCATGGAGTTGGTAAAGGTCCAATGGTCATGGTACGGTCCTAAGGATGCAACTTGGGAGCCCGAGGATGTTATGTGGGCAAAGTATCCTCATCCTTTTTAAATTTTTTGAAGTTTTTTATGTATAAGTGTATATAATGCACTAAGGAAAGTGCATAAATAACGAGGAGGGGAATGTAATACCCCTAATCTGAAGCCCACTTGTAGTGCATGATGTAATTTTCCAGATAGGCTAGTGAGCCATTGGAAAAAAGTGTAATTGTAATGAACATATAAGTTGGTGATCCATTTTGGTTTTGCATGCACCTGAGTAGTGCACGAGGTTTGTAACCAAAGAAACATGTGTGCACATTCCATGGTATTGCACGTACCTGAGCTAGTGTGTGTGGACTTTTCATCAAGGGAGGGTGCACATATTTCATAGTGTTGCATGCACTCAAGAAAGTGCACGGGAATGAATGTAATGTATATATATATATGTATGTATGTATGTATATGATCTCAGGTCGGAGAGCCTGTGTGACTATTGGGATGGTGAGCTAGGATGCAAATAGGACAATGCACCTATCCTTGTAAGGTGTACCACACTCAAGTTAATAATAAAATAACATTGATGCATGCAGGAAGACCAGTCGAAAAGAGACAGGGGGTTGAACTCCAACAAAAAAGGGAAAAGGGGGGAATATTTTAATAATATTTCTGAAAAGTGTAAACTTATAGATATATTATTTATCCTAAGTTCCAAAGGGATGGGAATGAGTCACCAAGTGGATAAAGTTAGCTTTGAAGGTGACGAGTGTCTAGTTGAATGCATGCAATATATATTGTTGGCCTTGTTATCGCACGGTTTGTAGGAAGGGTTTAAGGCAGCTTGAGTCAAGGCTTAAAACCGGCGTAACAGGAGCTTCCCCACCCACTGTCACCTCGATGGGGGGCTATTTCTATTTAGGATGGCTATTCCAAGGGAGACGTCCCAATGTAACCTGGGTTTCTGAAGGGGTATAGAGGTAATGGACCAAGTTAAAGGATCCCCTTCACAGATTACTGCCAATGATGAGATAGTCAAAGAAGATATTGTTCCACTGGATGGCACCTATTTGCGAGACAAGAAAGATAAAAATAGAATATGTGCTGCAGTGGGTTAGTACTTCAAAAGCATTAATGACTATCTTCAAATATACATATGAGCAATGATCAAATGCTATTATTGACGAAGTCAATGATTGCTAAACAAAGACCAATGACTAATATCACTCCTTCAATAAATGCATAAGAGATAATGAGCATTCAATGTACACAATTAAACCCTTGTATTATATCACAATGCAATAAATATCTCAAATCAACTCATATAAACAATGTTGTTGCGTCACCTATATTGTTACTGCTATGGATGTGACGTCAAGCATTAATTGATAGGTCAAATTGAAGACAATGAGTGGAATGTTTGATTTAATAGGCTTACAAATGTAATTAATGACTCAAAGTCTATCAAATGAGATGAGAAAAGTCACAACGTTGCAGGCCAAACAAGAGATCTAAAAGGTGCGACGTCACCTATAATGCTGCTACATGCAGTTTAGGGTTAGCTAGCCAAGAAGTGGACGTTTTTGACAAATCAACCAATGAAAACTTGTGAAACCTCTATGGCTATGATAAGATGACTAGGCCGCACTTTTCTATCCAAA